>PVJA010011624.1:0-2500 GCA_004027025.1 Myocastor coypus | reverse complement strand
GGAGCCAGGAGCCCACTGTTTATTGTGTCACACACACACATACACACACACACACACACACACACACACAACTTCATGTCATCAAGGCAGCTGAGGTGTCCTTGGAAAAGCATTACATCAAAATGTTGACCAAGCTGGGGAAATAGCTTAGCAGTCTATGTACCTGCTTGGTAAGCACAAGGAGCCAGGTTCGATCCCAAGTACTACATGTTGTGCAAGCCCCAGAATCCTGGGCACCACGCTGGTCACCTAAACCAAGTGCCGTAGTGCACGCCTGTAATCCCAGCACTGGGAAGGCTGAGACAGGAAGATCATTATGAATCCAAGCTGCATAGTAAGACCCTGTACCAAATAAACAAGATATTTTTTTAAAAAAATTGAACGTTTTCCTCCTAAAATTAGGAACAATTTATATTAGATAAAATTGCATTTTAAATGCCCAGGTTTAATTAAAAGTGTGTTCTCAAGTGAGGTGTTAGGTGTTCTTCGAACCATGGGCTAGCAGTGAAGAGCTATGTCCCTAGAATGAGCCGATAGTTTTGGGGAACAGCAGCATCAGGAAAACAGGAGCCATCTAAAAACAAGGGTAGTTGGAAACAAACTTTGTCATTGTTCCCTTAACAAACAAGTGAGGCTTCTATTTAGGAGCCTCTATTCCAACTGCACAGTTGGCCCGGAACTGAATTGGAGCAGGCAAATAAAACATAGACAGCAGCAGTTATAGCGTCATAGCATTCCAGTGTGCCCGATTCCCTTTGCCTATAGGGCTATGAGCTTTTCCCATGGTTAGTTTCGCAGGGAGGAAAAGTCACCACGAATAGCTGAAATAGTTAGGCCCCGGGAGGAAGGACAAAGCCAGCTCTCTTCTTTGTCTACGAAGACCCACGGAAGAGTTTCAGCACCCACGGAGAGGATCTACCAGGAGTCAACCAGGCTCCCCGCCTGATCGCAAAGGAGTAAGCTGAGGTCCTTCCTGGATCGGGGGTGTGGCTCTGTCTCTCTCCGAGGCCTAGCAAATCAGAAGGCCCTGTGACCTCCCTGCAAAAATCCCCCACCCCTGAGATCTGCTCACATTTCCGTCTTGCCTCTGTCTGCCATGGCTTGCAAGCTCCTCTGCTGTGTGTTTTTATTTTTCTTAGGAAGAGGTACGTTTGGAAAACAGATGGGGAAATCCTCACCTTAAGTTATCGAGTCTCAGCTCAGGTTTCTTCCTGAAGACCTCAGCAAGAAGTTCTATTCGTCAGCGCTGTCTCCAATTTCTGTCTTCTTTTCCCACAGGGTCCGTGGCTTCTGACATTACTCAGACCCCAAGGAATAGGATCACACAAACAGGAACCAACACTGTGCTAGAGTGCTCGCAGACCAAGGGCCGTGACCAAATGTTCTGGTACCGACAAGATCCAGGACGGGGGCTATAGCTAATCTACTATTCCATTGATGTCAGCGACATTAGCAAAGGAGAGATCTCGGATGGGTACAATGCCTCTCAGAAGGAGCAGGCTAAGTTTTCCCTCTCCATAGAGGCTGCCACCCCCACCCAGACAGCTGTGTACTTCTGTGCCAGCAGTTATAGGCACGGTGCTCCTGGGCCACCTGCTTGCTTCACAGAAAGGCAGGCAGATGGGTGCAAGATTCACTCAGAAGAGCGTGGCGCCTTCCTGGGTGTGGGGTGTGGGGCACACAGAGCTGTAGATGGTCCTATTCTGTGTGAGCCTCTTCAGACCCATGCCCCCAAGCCAGGTGGTGACCCCGAAGTCACAGGCCACACAGGTGGGCTCTGCCTCTGCCTCTGGTCTCTGTCTTAGTGGGCCGTCCCATGGTTGCCTCCCAGGAGAACGAACTTAAGCGCCTGACAGTGGCTCCTTATCTTCAACCACAGAATTTCCTGTGAGCGCAAATGCTAGGTCGCATCTATTGGTTCTTTTGCTGTTGTCTGAATCCACCCTCTCCTATTTATTTTTGAACAGCCGCTGAGTCCCATAGATCCCTTTGCTGCAAGAACTGGGGCTTATGGGAAAGAATCAAAACACATGAAGTCTCTTCGAACTTGATTCTCAGCAAAGCACTGAGAATCCTCCTACTGAGGTACCTTTGCCCTGTTTGCCCTTTCTTGGATCCATTCTCTGAGCTCAGCTCCACCACTTAGTTCTACACTTGGTTGCTTTTGTACGAAAAACAATGCTAAAACTTAATCTAAGCAAACCAAAGTATTGTTACATCTCACTCAGAGAGCGAAGCACCAAAGCTTGACTTACAGAAGTCATTCCTCATCAACTGACCCTCCTTTTGATCTCTGCTCAAGTTCAGTTTAATCCACAGGAGCAGAAAAACTTGTATTATTATCTGGACTTGTGAAGGTCAAGGAGACTCCCTCTGCCCAACCTGAAGCCAGAGCTAGGAGCCTGAAGATTCCTCTCTCCACCCAGCCAGTAGAACCATTTCCCAGATCCCTTGCGGCACAGATCTCCCAGAAGTCAGTGGGGTCCAGGCACAGGAGTGT
>PVJA010011623.1:29155-54326 GCA_004027025.1 Myocastor coypus | reverse complement strand
AAAAAAAAAAAAAAAAAAAAAAAAAAAAAAAAAAAGATTTTCATTTTGTAGTCATACGGTAATGCACTACAGAAATCCGACAAACAAGGGTTAGAACCCTTGACTTCCTTCTGAAAAGTTAATCAGACCCCTGGCATCCTGTAGCGTGCAAGAATCCATGTGCTCTAAAAGCACAGGACTGAGTGCTGATGCCACCAACAACTGCCAATTCCCTCCCACAGCAATGAACGAGAAGGCCTCCTGACACTGAGCTTTATTCTCTCACTAATGATGAAATGCAAATATGAAATAAGGGTCTGAGGTTATCCCTCACCTCCGATGGACCACCTAGGGACAACTTGGGTGCAGATACCCACATTGGAAGCCACAGGCTCTGCACCTGTGCTTCTCGTGTCAGTCATCTGGACACTGATTCCTTACACTTCTATGTTCCTCACTTAAGTGGCAAAAACAAAACTCTTTTGCAAGCAAGGAATCAGAACACTCAGAGGCTGAGGCAGGAGAATGTCAAGTTCAAGCACCCAGGCAACTTAAAGCCTTTCTGAAACCCCCTCTCAAGAAAAAAATAACACACATAAAATAAAATTTAAAAAAACAGGTCTGGGGACATATCTCAGTGTCAAAGCCCTGAGTTCAATCCCTAGTACTAGCAAATGAAAACGAATCACACTTTTCCTCTACACTCTGAGCAGTCAGCTCAGAGTACAGAGCTGTATACTTACTGCTGATCTGACTTTCCGCTGTGTGGGTTGCATGGCCCCTTGCTCCCCTATTGTGGTAGCTGAATTTAAGCTTTCTTACAGTGCATCATTTATTTGATTCTGCAGCTGTTCCATCATCTCTCTTTTAAATTTATGCTTCGCTTTTTTTAGAAGTCATGTATCTATATACCAATGAAAATACCACCTAATTTTCAGAGTTCATATCTGAGAACAAGAAGCTAATGTAAAGCCAGGAGTGGTGGCGTACGCCTGTAATCCCAGCACTTGGAAGGCTAAGGCAGGAGGATCAGTGTGAGTTTGAGACCAGCCTGGGCTACAAAAGTGAGCTCAAGGCCAGCCTCAACTGCATAGCGAGACTCTGTCTCAAAAAGACCAAAAAAAAAAAAAAAAAAAAGAGAAAGAGCTAATGAGAGATATGTAATAATCAATTACTATAAAAATAAAATATATAAAGATAATCAAATATAAACGAAACTGTTTTTGAGGTTTTTTGTTTTTGTTTTTTGTCTTTTTAAAACAGGGTCTCACTATGCAGTTGAGGCTGGTCCTGAGCTCACTTTTGTAGCCCAGGCTGGTCTCGAACTCGCACCGATCCTCCTGCCTCAGCCTCCCAAGTGCTGGGATTACAGGCGTGAGCCACCACGCCCGGCTTGAAGTTTTTTTTAAGAATTTTTTATTTTATTTATTTATTTTTTTCTTGTTTCAGGACCTTTGTTTGTTTATTCACTCATTTTTATGGCCGGCTCAGCCCGCCCCGAGAGCACGGCTGGCGCAGCATGTGGTGCCAGGGATGGAACCCCGGTCCCTGAAGCTGCCCAAGCTTTCCCAAGCAGGTACTTTAGACTACTGAGCCATCCTGCCGGGCCCCTGTTCTTGAGTTTTTAGAGAGCCTTTGCAAAATGAAATCATTTTAGTTAAAAATTAATTAGAATATCTTCATATCAGCAAAAATAACTATTACTGTAAAGCTACTCTGTATCACTAAATACCAGAAAAGCAATAGATAATGGTCACATAACTTTTGAGATAATGTTGAGTACCCAGGTGACTTGCTTTTCATAAAACTTCACTAAAGATATTTAATATATGGTAAACCTTAGAGCCTGTGAAAATTATTTACAGACCTCCTCCAGCCTGCTGCAAGTGTAGTCTATCCAGCAGCCAGGCCCGCCAAGTAAGTGAGACCTCTCTCCCTAGGCCTACAAGCAGCTGAGCCGACGCAGCAGGCCAGACTGAATGTCTGAGCCATGGGCACACAGTCCTGCACCAAAGATCACTGCTATAAAAAATGATACAGACAAGGAGCAAAATGCAATCTCAGGTCCCAAGCCCACCCAAAACTAATACAGGAGACACTACCATAGAAGAAAATGGGAATCATGTAGGTAAAATCTCTGAAGCGATATCTTCTTCTTCTTTTTTTCTTTTTAAATTTTATTTGTTTTCTTGTTTCAGAACTTTTGTTTATTTATTTATTTTTATGGCCAGCTCAGCCTGCCGGGCAGGGCTGGCACAGCATGTTGTGCCAGGGATCGAACTGCAGTCCCTGCAGCCGCTTAAGCTTTCTTAAGCAGGCGTTTTAGACCACTGAGCCATCCTGCCAGGCCCCTGAAGCGATAGCTTTTGAGGTAGACAGACAAGTGCAGAAATATATAGAACAACTCAGATCAGAGACAACATCTGAAGTAAAAAAGAAATGCATGAATCAATAGACTCTGAAGTGGAAAAACAACTGTAGAAACATATAGAGGAACCACGGCAGAAATAACATCTGAAGTTAAAGAAGACCTTTCTAAATTAAGAACATCAGGCCCGGCGGGATGGCTCAGTGGTCTAAAGCGCCTGCTTGGGAAAGCTTGGGCGGCTTCAGGGACCACGGTTCGATCCCCGGCACCACATGCTGTGCCAGCCCTGCCCTCAGGGCGCGGGCTGAGCCGGCCATAAAAATAAGTGAATAAACAAATAAAGGTTCTGAAACAAGAAAAAAATAAATAACATAAAAAATTATTTAAATAAATAAATTAATTAATTAATAGCATCTAAAGCAGGAGAACAACTACAGAAAGAGAGGAGAACAGAGCAGAAATAATCTCTAGAGAGAGAAAGGATAACTATAATGAGAGACTTCAGTACCACTAAAGAAGACATTGATAAAAAATTAGAGAACAGAAAAATGATGGATTCCCTGATGAAACAATATAGGAAAGAAATAGATGGCATGAAATAGTTTCAAAGAGATATACAAGAAAATAAAATCTCAATCACAACCTGGCAAAACCATATGAACAAAAGTGAAGGTAGAGTCACAGATCTTGAAGACACAGTCACAGCTAGTGAAAAGGTATGAAAGGATCTCTTAAAAACAACCAGGATCAGGCCGGGTGTGGTGGTGCACGCCTGTAATCCCAGCACTCGGGAGGCTGAGGCAGGAGGATTGGTGCGAGTTCGAGACCAGCCTGGGCTACAAAAGTGAGCTCAGGACCAGCCTCAACTGCATAGCGAGACCCTGTCTCAAAAAGACAAAAAAAAAACAACAACCAGGATGCACGAAAAAATAATTCAACAACTGCAAGATGATGCAAAAATGAACAACTTGAGATTAATAGGAATCAACGAGAAAGAAGGAATCAACACAAATAACACAAAAAGAATATGGGCAGAATAGCAGAAAACTTCCCAAATTTGAGAAAACAATTGGAAATTCACCTAACTGAGGCATATAGAACTCCAAATAACACCAACCCAACTAACTAAAAGCACACCCAGACATAGAAGAGTAAAGATCCTAGGGTCCCGGCAGGATGGCTCAGTGGTCTAAAGTGCCTGCTTAGGAAAGCATAAGTGGCTGCAGGGACCACAGTTCAATCCCCGGCATCACATGCTGTACCAGCCCTGCCCTCAGGGCAGGCTGAGCCGGCCACAAAAATAAATAAATAAACAAACAAACAAAAGTTCTGAAACAAGAAAAAAAAAAGAAAGAAAGAAAAAAAAAAAACATACTGAAAGTTGCTAGAGAAAAGAAACAGATCACATTTAAAGGAAAACCCATCAGAATAATGGCAGATTTCTCGTCACAAACCATTAAGTCAAGAGCATGGAGCACAGTACTTCAAGTCCTAAATGAAAACAAATCTCAGCCCAGACTGCTATGCCCAGCAAAACTCTCCTTCAAGTATGAGGGAGTGATGAAAAACTTCCATGATAAGGAACAGCTAAAGAATTTCATGACGTCAAAACCAACCCTATAAAGCATACTAAAAAAATTTTAGAGACCAAAATGGCATGAACTCCACAAATGAGAACCGAAAGAACCCATCAAATAGGGCAACCAATTAAACACAGGAGAAAAAGGCGTAAACAATAGTAAGTAACACTCATGTCAATCGTAAGTCAATACATTTCAATCATACCCATCACTGTAAATGGACTCAATTCTTCAATTAAAAGACATAGACTGGCAGAGTGGATAAGGAAGCAAAATCCAACAATATACTGTATACCAGAAACACACTTAACTCATAAAGAAACTCATATGCTACAAGTCAAAGGATGGAAAACAATACTACATGCTCCAGCACTTCAGAAAAAAGCAGGGGTAGCAATCTTGCTTACAGACACTCTACACTTCAAACCAAGTGTGGTCAAACGAAATAAAGAAGGCCACTACATACTGGTTAGGGGAAAAATTCAAGATGAAGAGGTAACACTGATAAATATGTATGCACCCAACATGGCAGTAACAAGTTATATAAGATGAACCTTAATGGACATGAAAAATCTCATATCCAATACCACAATCTTAACAGGAGACCCTAACACCCCTTTATCCCAAAAAGATAGGTCAAACAGACAAAAAATTTGCAAAGAAGTAGTAGACCTGAACCGGAACCTGGAACAACTGGACTTAGTGGACATACACAGAGTGTTCTACCCAACCACTTCAGAATACACATTTTTTCAGCCTCATATGGGACATTTTCTAAAATAGAACACATATTAATCCACAGGTCATGCTTAAGTATTCGCAAGAAAACAGAAATTATCCCATGCATACTATCTGATCATAGTGCAATGAAATTGGAAATAAATAACAAAAGAAATCACAAGAACCCTAGAAATATGTGGAAATTAAACAACACCCTTCTCAGCAACCCATGGCTTACAGATGAAATTAAACGATATCTATAATTTAATGAAAATTCAAACACAACTTACCAGAATTTATGGGATGCAAGGAAAGCAGTTCTTAGAGGGAAATTTATAGCCCTGAACTCATACATTAAGAAGACAGAATGGGAACAAATAAATACTCTAAAGCAACACCAAACTAACTAGAAACGGAAGAGCAAATGAAATCCAAAGCCCAAAGACAGGAGGCAATTATAAAGATTAGAGCAGAAATCAATTCAATTGAGACCAAGAAGACAATACAAAGAATTAATGAATTAAAACACCAGTTCTCTGAAAGATGAAATAAAATTGATAAGCCCCTAACTAATCTCATCAACAAGAGGAAAGAAAGGACTCAAATTCAAGCAACAAGGAATGAAAAGGGTGAAATTACTACAGACCCAGCAGAGATTCAGAGGATCATAAACAGCTACTTTGAGAATCTTTACTCTCATCGAATTGAAGATACAGAAGAAATGGACAGATTCCTAGAAAAGTATACATTACCAAAACTGAATCAGGAATATAGAAGAACTCTCAACAACCAAATAACAGCCAATGAAATACGTAATGTGGTTTTTTTTTTTTTGGGTCTTTTTGAGACAGGGTCTCGCTATGCAGTTGAGGCTGGCCTTGAGCTCACTTTTTTTTTTTTTTTATATTTATTTATTTATTTTTTTTGTTTCAGAACCTTTGTTTGTTTATTCATTCATTTTTATGGCTGGCTCAGCCCGCCCAGAGGGCAGGGCTGGCGCAGCATGTGGTGCCGGGGATCGAACCGCGGTCCCTGAAGCCACCCAAGCTTTCCCAACAAGGTGCTTTAGACCACTGAGCCATTCCGCCGGGCCCCTGAGCTCACTTTTGTAGCCCAGGCTGGTCTCGAACTCGCACCAATCCTCCTGCCTCAGCCTCCTGAGTGCTGGGATTACAGGCATGAGCCACCACGCCTGGCTTGTAATGTATTAAAAAGCCTACCAACAAAGAAAAGTCCAGGACCTGATGGATTCACCGCAGAATTCTACAAGAAATTTATAGAAGACATAAGTCCAATACTCCTCAAACTCTTCAATGAAAGTCAAAAGGAAGCAATCCTCCCAAAATCATTCCTAGAAGCAAGTATTACACTGATACCAAAACCACAAAGAGACACAATTAAAAAAGAGAAGTAGTTTCTCTCGTGAACATAGATGCAAAAATTTTCAATAAAATCCTTGCCAGTAGAATACAACAAGTCATCAAGAAGATTATACGCCATGACCAGGTAGGATTCATCCCAGGTATGCAAGGATGGTTCAATATATGCAAATCTATAAATGTGATACACGATTTCAATAGAGCCAAAGTAAAAAATCACATGATTGTCTCAATTGATGCAGAAAAGGCTTTGACAAAGTCCCATACTCATTCATGTTCAAAATCCTACAGAAACTTGGAATAGAGGACCTCTACCTCAATCTGATAAAAGCCATTTATAACAACAGCTAACATAATTCTAAATGGGGAAAAACTGAAGCCTTTTACTCTCAAATCTGGCACAAAACAAGGATGTCCTCTATCACCACTCCTATTCAATATAGTTGTGGAATCATTAGCTACAGCCATTAGACAAGAGAGAGAGATAAAAGGAATAAAAATAGGTAAAGAAAAAGTTAAATTATCATTATTTGCAGATGACATGATAATTTATTTGGAAGACCCCAAAAATTCCACCAACAAGCTCCTAGAATTAATACACAAATTCAGTAGCATAGCAGGTTACAAAGTCAACACATAAAAGTCAGTGGCATTCCCTTATACAGATAACAAACACAGAGAAATTAGAGAAACAATGCCTCTTACAATAGCATCAAAGAAAATGAAATACTTACGACTTAATCTAACTAAAGAAGTGAAAGAGGTTTTCAATGAAAACTACAGTACTATGAAAAGAGATCCTGGAGGATTTCAGAAAAGGGAAAGATATTCCCTGTTCCTGGATAGGAAGAACCAACATTGTGAAGATGGCCATGTTCCCTAAAATGCTATACAGATTTAATGTAATTCCTATCAAAATACCATCAACATACCTCATAGTATTGGAGAAGTCATTTATAAAACTTATTTGGAACCAAAAAAGAACCAGAATTGCACAGCCAATCCTGGGCAACAAAAGTAAGGCAAGAGGCATTACAATTCCTGACCTAAAATTATACTACAGAGCTACTGTGATAAAATCAGCATGGTACTGGCAAAAAAAAAAAATAGACCTGAGGGTCAGTGGAATAGATTAGAAGATGCAGAAGTAAATCCAAACACACTCAGCCACCTTATCTTTGACAAAGGGGCCAAACATGTTTACTGGAAGAAAAATAGCCTCTTTAACAAATGGTGCTCAAAAAACTGGCTCTCCACATGTCGAAAACTAAAACTTGACCCAGATTGAGGTTGTTTATAAACAACTAAAAACTATTAGGGTCCCAAAATTCAAAGATCCAATCCAGAAATTGGCATGTGAGATGAACACATACTTCTCAGAGGAAGACATTCAACAAGCCTATAAATACATGTAGAAATGCTCCACATCACGAGCCATCTGTGAAATGTAAATCAAAACAACACTTAGATACCATCTCACCCCAGAAAGAATGGCTACCACAAAGAAATCAACCAACAGCAAATGTTGGAGAGGCTGTGGGGAAAAAGGAACACTTTTCCACTGCTGATGGAAATGCAGACTGGTGCAACCATTATAGAAAGCAGTGTGGAGACTATTAAAAAATTTAGAGCTGGAAATCCCACTTAATCCAGCTATCCCCCTACTGGGAATTTTTCCAGAAGAACTGAAAACATCGTATCATAGTGATAGCTGTGTACCACATGTTCACAGCAGCACAATTTGTGATAGCCAAATTCTGGAAACAACCAAAATACCCAACAACTGAAGAATGGTTGAAAAGATATGGTATTTTCATAAAATGGAATATTATTCAGCTATAAGGAATGATAAACTGGAAGACTTCATATATAAATGGATATATCTTGAACATATACTCATAAGTGAAATAAACCAGATCTACATATGCAAATATCAGATAGTCTCTGTACTGTAAGGACTCAAAAGAAGAAATTAATTAATTAATTAATTAATTTTGGGTGGTACCAGGAATCAATCTCAGGACCTTGCGTTTTCTGCATTCTCAACCTCTATAATTTTTTTTTTTTTTTTACAAGAGTGACTTACATACAAAAGGCATTTGGAAGAGTTTAAAAAATAATGTTTATTGAAAGTGTTAATGTTTAACTGATTGATCAGTCTTACATACCTGTCTGTTGATCTATTGATTTGATCATTAAATCTGATTTAATGTTAAAAATATGTAATGCAAACATTGTTAAATTTTTCTTGTTTTGAAATTCTGTACTATACGTACTCTTACGTGTTAACTGTTTTTTCTGTCTTTGTTTCTACTATTTTTAAATTATTGACATATCATAAGAACATCAACATAGCAAATGTGAAGAAATAATGGACCAAAAATCAAGACAGTCATTTAAGGGACACAGATCACAGAAGGACACATGGCAATTACTGAATAGTACAAAGAAAACCATAAACCTTTTTGTTTCATTTTGTTTTACGACAAGCATCTCCACATACTGCAAGACTAGTCCTGAATTCATGGGTTCAAATCACCTCAGCCCCAAGTACTATTCACCCTCCACTGTTTCAAGCTACACATTTCTTTACAAGTGAGTTTGACAGATATACCTATGGAAAGATGTCAGTGAGGTGATAATGTTAAGTGGAAGATCGTTGTATATTACATTACATTTATTTTTGCGTTCATGTGTGTATACATGCTTTATAAAGATAAATATGTATTTGCTCCTATACAAAATATACTTTTGGAAGAAACACATCAACAATGGTCACGTCAGAAATTGACAGAGTGCTAGGGAGTCCACAGCCCCTGAAGCCTTTACACGTTTTCTATTCAGCATGTTTTGGTTTCTCAAAAACAGAAAAGTATCTCAGCTATCAACTGTTTAATTCCTAAGGAACAATGTAAAAATAAACAAACAAACAAACCTTTGCAAGACTGTTTTTTACCTTATAATGTAACCCACAAGGTGATCTGTGTGGGGCAGCACAAACAATGACTTCCCAGAGAGCTCACACGCATTGCATAAAGCTGCAGCCCTTTCCGAAGCAATAACATCTTCTCCTATTGGAAAGTTAGGGAAGAAAAGGAGTAAAATAAGATAGTATCTTTCCTACAGGAGCATCTCCCCAAATCTGGAAAACCCATACCATTTTTACCACACCAACAACATCCTAGGCTCCTTCGTGCCTGGGCTTCTCAGAAGTTCAGAAGTTACACAGTAGGTATTTTTTAGGTAAACACTATGGAATTACCAGGCATGGTGGCTCATGCCTGTAATCCCAGCATTTGGGAGGCTGAAACAGGAGGATTGGTGTGAGTTCAGGACCAGCCGGGCTACAAAAGTGAGCTCAAAGCCAGCCTGAACTGCAGAGAGACCCTGTCTCAAAAAGACAAAAAAAAAAAAAAAAACAAACAAACAAACAAAAAAACACCACTATGGAATTTTCTACTGAGCTAGATCTAGACCAAGTAATGCTAACAGATATGGCACATGACTATGCTAAGAAACAAAACTAAAAATGGAAAAAATCCATAAACAAAGTTTCCAAAACAGGTCATGAAAGAAATTTCTAAAACCATTTAGAATACTATAGGTGTCAACATAAAACCAAAAAAATACATATATACATTTTGGTCTATGAAAATCTAGGCAGGTAAAGAAATCAGGATTTCAAATAAAAACATTTATCTAGAGGTGAAATTACAAGTCTTATGCCTTTCTCATTTATTTATTCACTTTTTTCTGAGACAAAAGTCATGCTATGTAGTTCAGGCTAGCCTTGGACCCACTATGTGGCCCAAGGTGGCCTCCATATCAGTGATCCTCCTGCCTCAGTCTGCCAAGTGCTAGGATAACAGACATGTGCTATGTCATTAGGCCTCTACAACATTTGTCTTTATATGTGAAATAAAGTTTTAAATAGCTCACAGGTAACGGAATAACTTTTCTTTTTTTTTAAAGAATTTTATTTACTTTATTTTATTTTAGTTTCTTGTTTCAGAACTTTTATTTATTTACTTTTATGGCCGACTCAGCCTGCCCTGAGGGCAGGGCTGGCGCAGCATGTGGTGCCGGGGATCGTGGTCCCTAAAGCCACCCGAGCTTTCCTAAGCAGGCACTTTAGACCACTGAGCCATCCTGCCACACCCCTAACTTTTCTTAATGTATGAACCATTTTGTCAACTGATACACGCCTACAAAAGGATGCAGAGATAACTGAAGAATAACATGTAAGATTTGCAATCATCACTTTGTTTTTGTTTTTGGTATGGAAACCCAAGACCTTTGCACTGAGCCATATTCCCAGATTTTAAATTTTTCATTTTGAGATATGATCTTTGGTATGTCACAAAATTGCCCAGGTTATACTTAAAATTGCAATCCTCATTGCCTCAGCCTCTGAGAGTGCTGAGATTACAGATATGTGCCTCCAAACCTTGCATATCTTTTTTTTTTTTTTAACAAATATTGATTCATGTGCCAATACTTTCTCTTTTTTTTTTGTATTTAGGGAAGGATCTACAGCAGTGGTTCTCAATCTTTCTAATGCTGTGACCCTGCAACACAGTTCCTCATGTTGTGGTGACCCCAAACCAAAAAATAGTTTTGGTGGCTACTTCAAAAGTGTAATTTTGCCAGGCGTGGCGGTGCACGCCTGTAATCCCAGCACTCAGGAGGCTGAGGCAGGAGGATCCGTGCAAGTTCGAGACCAGCCTAGGCTACAAAAGTGAGCTCAAGGCCAGCCTGAACTGCACAGTGAGATCCTATCTCAAAAAAAAAAAAAAAAAAAAAAAAAAATTTTGCTACAGTTATGATTCAAAATGGCTTTAGGAGACCCCTGTGTTCTGGTCGTTCAATCCCCACTGGGGTCGAGACCCACAGTTTGAGAACCGCTGATTTACAGGGTGTTCAGGGTCTCACTCCTAGATCAGACTCAGTGATCTGTCTGTTTACAGCCTCAAGAGCTGGAATTATAGGCGTGCGCTACTACACCCCAGTCTCAACTGCCATCTCAGCCATCTTGAGCCCATGGCCCCTGGATCTGCTTGCAGGTGCTTTAATCTGCTAAGCTATTTGGCCTGGCCCTTGTGTTGATACTTTGCTAAGGTTAACACACTATCCTCCCTGAGACCAAAAGATAAACAACTTAAACATTAAATGGCTACTTCTTGGTAGTAAAAAGTCAAGGTATAAAGCAAGTAATTAACCTTTCGATACCTGGGGGCAAAGGGGTTTTCTTCTGAATCAAAACCACTGCAACTTTTGTGTTTCTTCCTTGTAAACTTTGTCTGCAATGGAAAAAAAATCATAAAACTAATTAAACTGATTGTATTCAAGGTTTTACACAGACTACAAGCTTGATAATTCAATTGAAGATAAATTTCAACTAAAAAGATTAAGAGCAGAGTTAACTACTTACCCAAACATAAATAATTTATTTTAAATAACCATTTCAATTTTAAAAGCATAATACAGGTGGGTATGGACCACACTATGAGAGGCTGAGGTTAGAGACAAGTTTGAGCCCAGCTCAGACAATTCACCAAATTAGCAAGACCCTCATCTCAAGATCAAAAATAAAAAGGACTGGGGATGTAGCTCAGTATGAAAGCCATGGGTTTAATGTCAAACATAGGAAAAATGTGAAAGTTTAATACATGTAAAACTCATAATACAACTTCCTCCTACATAAGACACATCAGTCATATACCCTAAAAGTGAAAGTGTAATACAAAACTTTATGTAAAATTATAATTTGTTTCTTTATAGTCAAACATTAGTCACCTAAAAGAATTCTTACAATTGAGTATCAATTTAAGACCAAGCTAGGGGCCCGGCGGGATGGCTCAGTGGTCTAAAGCCCCTGCTTGGGAAAGCTTGGGCAGCTTCAGGGACCGCAGTTCGATCCCCGGCACCACATGCTGCACCAGCCCTGCTCTCGGTGTGGGCTGAGCTGGCCATAAAAATGAGTGAATAAACAAACAAAGGTTCTGAAACAAGAAAAAAATAAATAAATAAAATAAGACCAAGCTAGCGTCTTATGAGGACAAATAGTAAATTTTGTGTCTCCAAAATACCTTATCAAGAGCCGGGCGTGGTGGCTCATGCCTGTAATCCCAGCACTTGGGAGGCTGAGGCAGGAGGATCAGTGCGAGTTCAAGACCAGCCTGGGCTACAGAAGTGAGCTCAAGGTCAGCCAGAACTGCACAGCGAGACCCTGTCTCAAAAAGACAAAAAAAAAACCAAAAAAACCAAAATACCTTATCAATGTAAAAAAAAAAAAAAAAAAGTAAATTCAGACAAATTTGGCTTCTAGGTTCCTTCACATACTGTAGCATTATACACAGATAATACTCATACTACTTATCAGGTACAGGAAGTCAGTAAGTCCAAAATGATCAACGAAGCTAAAATGGGACTCCTGCTGTTTTCAATAATGGTTAGTAAACAGTAGATACATGGGAACTACCATGGCCCACCTGGGGAACACAGATCCTACCTGACAATTTCCACTCTGGTAGCACACTCGGACTGCTTTTCTTTCCACTGAGGCTCATCCCAGTCCAGTTCATAGAACACAACAACCAGGGCTGGCACCAGATTCAGATGCTTATTCATCCAGCCAGTCTTTAAGATCCCTTTAGGAATGTACCATTCATAGGAGGTTCTCTGCCAACAGGGGTTAAGTTAGTTCTTTGATGAGGATAGCAGCAGGATCTGTTTAATGAGTGTCCAGCACTTGATATACATTTATTTCATTCACTGTGAACACGTCCCATTCTTTAGACAAGAAAAACATGCTAATGTGGATTTAAGATAGCAAGTTTTGGAAATAGAACCTCAACCATGGAAACAACACGCTTCCCATTTAAGGAAGAACAGACAAAACCAAGAAGTTTTCTGAAGTGTTAGGATTACAGCTGTGGATAAGCACAGCTGGCTAAAGGTCAGTTTTGAATTTAATACTTTTCCTCATATAGTAACATACTACATACAAATCCCTAAGCACATTGAGTATGTGTTACATAAATTTGTATCATCTGATTATTGTGTAGTAATTCCCTAAAACAAAGTAAGTGCTCAAAAAATAGGTGTGAAATGGAACCCATCTTAAAAGAACATGGATTCTACAACATCTTTTAATTTTTTTTTATGTACCACAGGATTTTCCAGGACAATGGAAACAAAAAAAGATACATACCTATGCACATACATACACAGAGGTGGAAAACATACATAATCCTAATGTCATTACCTTGGATCTACATTTAGGATATTCATGGTCACCTGGGAGCACCTTGAAAGAAATTGGTACCCGATCAGCTCTCCGATTGGCACAGAAAGCATCCCACACTGCTCGGTGGACAGCATTGTACACAACATCTAGGCCTGTAAGTGTAACAAAAGCCATAGGCCGACAACATAATTCCACAGGGAAGTCCCACTGTGTGGGACTCATGTTTAAGGTGTCACGAAAAATCTGAAATACAAATGACAATTCATAGTTTCAAAAGCTAGTATCTGTATCTAATATATGAATACCTAATATTTAAGCTAATTATTATTTTCAGTAACATCTCAAAATGTATTCCAAGCTTTGGAATAAACAGACCATGAAAGCAGGAAGGTGAACAAATTAAAATAGGTATGTATGACTATTTCAACCACAATAAAGAAAAAATCGGCTTACATACACTAAAAAGTACAATAGCCTCTAATTTGTCTGCAACTGCTAATATCTAATTTCTCAGTGCTTAGTATTAAAAGATGCTATCGAAATAATAGCTATGTTTTCTCATTTTCCATAATATAAAGTGCACCCTTTAAAGGAAAACCTTTAAAAGAAAACTAATAATGAATGGAAACTTCTAAGACATATTATCTGCGTCCTTTAGTTGAGTGCTGACTCTGTAGGGGCCGGGATTTGATCCCTGCCGGCCCAGCACACAGGGTGCACTGAGGTGGTGAAAGCCTGGTCGTGGCGGCGTGTGCCTGTAATCCCAGGATTGGGAGGCTGTAAAAAACAAGAGGATCACTAAGAGTCTGATCTGTGTAGTGAGACCCTTGTAGACTCTGTACTAAATGCATTTAAAAAAAAAAAAAAAAAAAAAAGAAAAGAAAAGAAAAGCAATTATATAAAAATGTATTTATCCCAAACAAAATTATCATTATATTTTTTAAAAGTCATTTCCAGCCGGACGTGGTGGCTCACGCCTGTAATCCCAGCACTCGGGAGGCTGAGGCAGGAGGATTGGTGCGAGTTCGAGACCAGCCTGGGCTACAAAAGTGAGCTCAGGACCAGCCTCAACTGCATAGCGAGACCCTGTCTCAAAAAGACAAAAAAAAAAAAAAAGTCATTTCCAAAAAGCTATATTAAGGATTATTTTCAATAGAAGATCTTGACCAATAAATTAAACAGAACTTTGTAGTGGCATGAGTCAAAAGTTTACAGTACTGAGAGAGCAAGGAACAAAGAACAGAGACTAAGGAAACTGGCTCCTAGTAATTACAGCAAGTTAGACACAAGGTGGTAACAGATTCCTGGAGGCAGCGTCCTGCAGATTCTTTGTTCCTTTACCTGGGAAGTTACCAAGTAGTGATATGTAAACTAGCCGGTAAATGCAGGAAGGCAATATAGACAGCTGGGGGTTTTTTGTTTGTTTTGTTGTCTTTTTTGAGACAGGGTCTCTGCTATGCAGTTCAGGCTGGCCTTGAGCTCACTTTGGTAGCCCAGGCTGGTCTCGAACTCGCACCGATCCTCCTGCCTCAGCCTCCCAAGTGCTGGGATTACAGGCGTGCACCACCACGCCCAGCGATAGCTGTTTGTTTATGCCAACTTATTTATGCACATTCCTTAGCCTGTTTGTGGGCCTCAATAAATGTGTGAAGATTCCCTGGCTCAGAGCTCACTTAGTGACTAATCTCTGAGACCCTGTGGCCCATTTCATGCAACCCTGCTGTTGCTCTTTTGCTGCCTTCAATCATTCTACAATAGAACAGAACTATAATTTGTGTGAAAAATGAGGCTCACTTATACCACCACTTGAATCCTAAAATATGTAATTTTATTTTTTTTTTCTTTTTTGAGACAGGGTCTCACTATGCAGCTCAGGCTGGCCTTGAGCTCACTTTTGTAGCCCAGGCTGGTCTCGAACTCACACTGATCCTTCTGCCTCAGCCTCCCAAGTGCTGGGATTACAGGCATGTGCCACCATACCTGGCTTTGAATCCTAAAATATATAATTTTCTTTTCTTTGTACTAGGGATTGAACTCAGAACCTTGTGCCAGCCAGGCAGGTGTTTATGCCACTGAGCTACCTCCTCGGCTGTATGCAATACTTCTAACTGAAACTTAATTTAGAATGCCTTAAGTGGGCTAGGGTGATAGCTCAATAGAGTAAGCACTTGCCTGCCAAGCAGAAGGGCCTGAGTTCAATCCCCAGTCCCGGAAAAAAACAAAACAAAACAAAAAAAAAAAAAAAAAAAAAAAAAAAAAAAAAAAAAAAAAAAAAAAAAAAAAAACTACTAATAGATTTTAGCCGGACGAGGTGGCTCATGCCTGTAATCCCAGAACTTGGGAGGCTGAGGCAGGAGGATTGATGCAAGTTCGAGACCGGCCTGGGCTACAAAAGTGAGCTCAAGGTCAGTCTCAACTGCATAGCAAGACCCTGTCTCAAAAAGACCAAAAAAAAAGAATGCCTTAACTAACATTTTACATTTCAGAGGGCCGGCCGGATGGCTCAGTGGTCTAAAGCGCCTGCAGGCGGCTGCAGGGACCACGGTTAGGTCCCCAGCACCACATGCTGTGCCAGCCCTGCCCACAGGGCAGGCTGAGCTGGCCATAAAAATAAATAAGAAAACAAACAAAAGTTCTGAAACAAGAAAAATAAATAAATACATAAACCAAAAAAAAAAAAAAAAATTTTACATTTCAGTACTGACAGAATAGTGAGTACTGAATACATAACTTGAACAATTTACCAGAATGACAAATGTCAATAACATAGGATTATGCCAGGAGTTTAGAGAAACAAATGCCCTAGTTCAAGGAAACTTGGGAATGAAAATAAGAGGCAACCGAATAGTACAGGTACCTTTGTTTAACACCAAAGAGTTTACCCTAGAGTTCTAAAGGTCTTTGCCCTTAATCTCAGAAATGCAAAAGAAATAGCTGTAGCCTTGAATATGAAGAAGAAATGGGAAACTAACAATGACTTAGAAAACTTTAAATCAGGACCACTCAAAAGAAACATAGGGGCCCGGCAGGGCCGGCCATAAAAATAAATAAACAAAGGCTGTGAAACAAGAAAAAATATAAAATTCTTAAAAAAAAAAAAAAGAAATACAGTATGGGCCATGTAATTTGATATTTCATAATAGTCACATTTTTAAAAAAAGCAAATGGGGGGGCTGGGGAGATAGCTCAGTAGAGTAAGTGCTTGCCTGGCAAGCGCAAGGGCCTGAGTTCAATCCCCAGTTCCACAAAGAAGTAAATATGTGGAAATCATTTTAGTAATATTCGAACCCAAAATTTCTAACAATGTAATCCAAACATTAATATAAAGTTACTAATGAAGTATTTTACGTTTTTGTACTAAGTCTCCAAAATCTGGTGTATATTTAAATACACAGCACATCTCAATCAGAAATTCCTGCCACCTTCTACTTTCAGAGCCTTGGCATTTGAAATGGTCAGGTTTACTCCATGGCAAAAGGATGAGAATGGGAAAAGCACCCGATGAGGAGAAAATTCCAAATCTCCTGGAAGACACCAAGAGAGCAGGTAGCTAATCTAAACCAAACACAGAAGGACGTGCAAATGTGGCCAAGTGCACATTCTAGATAGACGTCATGCAGTGGGAGAGAAGTAACCTGGAAGCTAGCATGGAACATTGTAAGAAAGCTAACCAATCAAAATGAAAAGTAAAAAGCAGAATATGTGTGTGTGTGTGTGTGTGTGTGTGTGTGTGTGTGTGTGTGTGTGTTTAATTGAATGGAGTTCTGTGCGCAGGACATAGGCTAGTAAGAATGGGATTCAGGAGATGTCAGAGTATAAAAGGATCAAAACAATGTTAGTTTGGGTCAAAATGGTGTGGGCGTGGAGGGGAGCTGATGTTGAGGATGTGAACACAAACCCAACTTAAGAAGAAAGTCCCCACGACCGCAGTATTCATTCTACCCTGGAAGCTACAAAGAACAAAGGAAGGGGAACAACTCTGCAACCTTAAGGACTGACAAAGTCTTCCTCCCTTACTTCCCCCATCTCCTGGAAAGCCTCAGAAATAAATGTGATTTTCAGGGCTCAAAGAGAAGCGCCAGGATTGTAGTGGTCGGTGCCTTAGGAACACGCAGGGCAGCAAGGATCAGGGCTGGCCCCAGTCTCCAGCCGTCTCGCCTAGTCCCAGACCTCTGGGTCCAGACTCACCCCGGACGCACGCCCTAGGCCCAATGCCACTGTAGCCGATCCCTGTCAGCCGAGGAGGGCAAGAGAAGGTGAACAGGAGTGTCCCAGAACGCCAAAGCCAGCTCCCGAGGGCACCGCAGCAGCCCAACCCCGTAGGAGAGACTTCCTCTTCCCCCACCCCCACCACTGACACAGGAAGAACTTTGTGAATGTGAGTGACGGTACTCTCCACCAATCCCGCCACAGAATTTTGCTCCGCTGCTCAAAACGTAAGGAAAGAGCTCGGTTTCCGAGAGGTGAAAGAGCTGGGGGCGGAGAGAAAGCTGCCAATAGGAGAAGCTCCAGGTGGAAGGTGCGGGGCCTCCGCCGTTACCTGCACGCAGCTTCTGGACGCTGGGACGCACGGTCTTAGTGGCCTGCGTCGCCTGGCCTCCTGTCTCTACCTTTACGCGTAATCTCGGCTCTGCAGCTGCGAAAGAGGGTGCCCCACCATACCGCAACCGAGACTCGGAAAGAGGACGCCCTGGCCTCGGGGCCCCCGTGCTCGGTTTCTGTACGTAGTCGCGGGCGCAATCGGCCTGGGAGGCGCCCGGCGCGATGAGCGCCAACGAGGACCAAGAGGTGAGCACCCTCCCCTCTCCATGCCGGACCCAGGCCCACCGAGACGAGCAGCCCCGGGGCGCCGCACGCATCCTGCGCCTCGGCGCTCTCGAGCCCGGCCCGGCCGCCCCCAGCGCGCAGGGACCCTGCGCGGAGAGGCCTAGCGAGCGTGAGTGGGTGGGAGACTGCTGCGGTCCCCCCCGCGTCTCCTCTGCTTTTCATTTTTGCACTTCTGGGATTGTCCTACTCCACGAGCGTGGTTGTCCTTACTGTACGACCTTGGTGCACTGCGCTTGGAATCCCCGGGTGTTGCTGTCTGAAAACCCGATCGCCGTTCAGTTTTAAAAGGCTTTGGCTGCTAGGGAGTTGTGTTAAATTTCTGGTGGAGGAAAATGACAGTGGTGTCTTAGGTTTCTCTATAACGCTGAAAGAAGTCATTTACTCATCTGTTCTTTCTCAAAATCCGTTTGAGTACATGTATTTTAATTCAGTTTGCCGTTGAGTCATACAGATTCCTTTTAATTTTGAAATGTGTGTGGGTGAGGAAAAGTGTCTACAGTGGTAAAGTCAGTGTCTCAAGAATGCAGACTATGTAGTAGAATTAAAATTTAGTCCACGTGAATAGTATAGATAAGCAGTACTTGATTTCAGGAGCTGCTGCTGGAAAGTGTTCTTACATGACAGATGTGATAGAATCGCTGGATTGGAAGTTATTTTTAAAGAACCCAGGGGAACAACTTGCTGGGGTGGGGGGGCTCCTGTCCCTCTCTTGGACAGGAGCTTTCTTTCCCCCAATAAATCTATTCTGTTCATAAAAAAATAATAATAGCCCCAAATCCAACAAGGGAATAGATATAAGTACCCTTTTAAAATATTGTTAGGTGAGAGACTTTCAAAACCAAGGCATTAAGAGTTCTGGCTCTTGGGAAGAAGAATAGAGAGTAGTCATTGGATATAAAGTTACAGTTAAGAAGACTTAAGTTCTGATATTCAGTTACACAGTAGAGTAACTGCAGTAAACAACAGGGTGAAACATTTTAAAATAGAATAGGGGATTTCATTGTAGGTCTCACCTATAAAGAAATGGTGAATGTTTTACTTGTTCAATGTGCTATTTAAGCAGATGGTTGTATAATCTGTACATGTATCAAAGTACCATATTGTATCCCACAAATGTGTACGATTATTATTTATCAATTAAAAATTACCATCACCCTGAAAAGCACAGAAAATAATGTTTCTCAAAGTTTGACCCATGGTGCTGGGCTTGGTGGCCCACACCTGTAATCCCAGCACTTGGGAAGCAGAGGCAAGAGGATTGGTGAAAGTTCGAGACCAGCCTAGGCTTCAAAAGTGAGCTTAAGGCCAGCCTGAACTGCAGAGTGAGACCCTATCTCAAAAGCCCCCCCCCAAAAAAAAGAGCCGTGCTCAAAGTTTGATCCATGGACCATTGTAGGTGGTTATTAAATAAACAAACAGGTGCCTGGACATCACCTCAGACCAACCAAATCAGAATTATATAGTGGAGGCTGGCAATCTTCTAACCAAATTCTGTTTCTAATGGGAACGGATGTAGGTACGGCTACTTGCATGCAGTTTTTTTCGTGGTATTTAAGACCTCCTCTTCTCAAATGAAATGGTTCCTACTAGAATATCCTCATAAGTCTGTTCTTTGTCATTCCTTTCCTATCTCAGAATTGGATATTTGTGGACAAATTTTAAGTTTATTTATTTTAAAACTGGCCTTATGAAGCCGGGCGTGGTGGCTCACGCCTGTAATCCCAGCACTTAGGAGGCTGAGGCAGGTGGATCGGTGCGAGTTCAAGACCAGCCTGGGCTCCAAAAGTGAGCTCAAGGCCAGCCTGAACTGCATAACATGACCCTGTCTCAAAAAGGCATAAATAAATAAATAAATAAATAAATAAATAAATTAAAATAAAACTGGCTTTGCACAGTTTTCTGATTTATTATCAAACTGACACCCTTTGTATATACAAAGCAAATTGTCCTTCATCCTTTACGTGGATATTTAGTATCCTAACTATAAATTCGACTTACCCTGTTAAATTTCATCATTGATTTGTTGTTTTCAACAACATTTTGGAGTCTTCCTGTGCAATCAGTGTGATTCAGTGTCTCTTCCAACTGTCCATACATTTTTACAAATTTAATTAACCTATCTATTTTTGTTCCTGTGTAAGGCTTTAGTTGAAATATGAGAAAGGTTCCAGCTATCCCCCTACTGGGAATTTTCCCAGAAGAACTGAAAACATCATACCATAGTGATATCTGTGCACCTATGTTTATAGCAGCCCAATTTATAATAGCCAAATCTTGAAAACAACCAAAATGCCCATCATTTGAAGAATGGTTGAAAAAAATGTGATATTTTTATACAATGGAATATTACTCAGCTATAAAGAATAAGATGGAAGATTTCATATGTAAATGGATGTATATTGAACATATACTCATTAGTAAAATAAACCAGACCGACATGTATAAATATTGTATAGTCTCCCTAATATAAGAACTCTAAATCTTTTTTTTTCTTTCCTTATCAATATCAATTGGAAGGTGTGTCATGCCCACACCCTGTGCTCTGTATAGCTATTGTGAGGACAATATGCAGTGTGTCAACTGTTAAAAAATTTTAAAAAGTAATGTTTATTGAAAGTGTTAATGTTTAATTGTTTGAGCAATCTTATATACCTATATCTATTTATCTAAACTGATCTGATGATGAAAATATGTAATATAACTATTGTTAAATTTTAAAAAGTAAATAAATAAAACATAATCAAAGGAAAAAAAAAAAAAAAAGAAGATTGCTACAAACAGCCTAAAAAGAGAACTGGAGGGGCAGATGGCGAGGTGGAAGGAACACTGGAGGAATGTGTTGAGCTGGCTTTCCCAGCAATCACTTCTCATGCCTGGAGAAGCTTGGGTCCTCACTGTCAGGTGGTAGCCCAGATCTCTTGGGGGGAAAAGCTCTCCTTACTTTCATCATTGTTTCCTGGCTCCTGTGCAGATCCCTCAGCCTGCAAGCCCAGGTTCTTCATCCCGCTGGCCTAGATTTTCTCACTTCCATCGCTGAACTTGGGGCCTTACCAGCGCAGATCCCTGATAAAGACTTGCATGAGACATCTCTGTGGCTCTAGCCCTCCTGCTGGACTTGTGCAGGACATTGCCCTAGGCTCCAGGTCTTGGTGGGGATCCACGCAGGACATGGCCGTGGGATGTAGGCCCTCAGCTAGATTCCTTTGATCTGTACTGTGTGAAAGATCTCCTGCACTCGTGTATTTGACTTTTGGGTGAATATTACAAAACAATCCTGTATATTAAAAAAAAAAAAAAAGAAAGACATATGAGAAAGGATTAAGAGTACCACTATATCTGTTGCTGTCATATTTTTTGTTAAGAGCACAAACACCTTGTGGAACCTTGCTGAAATCTGGAAAGACTGGCATTAGTGCTTTTCATCTCATCTACACATGGAGTTACCCACCCGCTCTAGGAAGGGTCATTCAGATAGATCTGATTGTGCATGTGCCTGCTAGGTCTTAGGAATTACTCCTCACTCTCCCTGCTCATCAGAAGCTCTTTTCTTGATGATCTAGCTTAAAATTCTGTCCTTCTGCATCAAGGTCACCATTTTTAATTTGCAGAATTCCTGAAATGAATCTTTTTTTAAAAATTTTTTTAATTTTTAATTTTATTTATTTCTTGTTTCACAACCTTTATTTGTTTATTCACTCATTTTTATGGCTGGCTCAGCCCACCCCAAGGGCAGGGCTGGCGCAGCATGTGGTGCCGGGGATTGAACCGCGGCCCCTGAAGCCGCCCAAGGTTGCCCAAGCAGGCGCTTTAGACCACTGAGCCATCCCACCAGGCCCCCTGAAATGAATCTTTAGAAAATTCAGACATGTATTTAAGAACATTCTGTCTCTGCTTCTTTTCTGTAGGATTTATCAGTTATCTCCAACAGTGATTGAGATTTTTCAATTGTAAGACTACAGTGTTCTAAAAAAACATTTTCAGGCAAGAGCTGCTAGTTACATTTTCTCTTGCAGTCCTGACCCTCATCTTGAGTAGGCCTTGTCAACTTATTCTTGAGGTTCTTTTTGTTGCTCTTTAATATTTAAGTGTTGTATCATCCTGTGGAAAAGATTACAGGTATCAGGGGCTGGGGAGATAGCTCCATGGCACAAGTGCCTGCCTGGCAAGTGCAAGGTTGTGAGTTCGAACCCCTGTCCCACAAAAAAAAAAAAAAAAAAAAAAAAAAATTACAGGTATGAGCAATTTGTATGAAAAATGGGAAAATACTGTGCTTTGTAATTCTTAAGGTTTGTACTTTTTCTACCCCAAACTGCTTTTTAGGAGAATAATAAAGAGAACATGCTCTAGGGTTGCTTTATTAAAAACTATATTTTTCTACATGTTAGAAAGGAAGAAATAAAGCAATGGTCCCTTTATTACAGGATGGATGTGAAAATTAAGTGAGGTGATACAGTATATAGTATTTGGCAGTGCTTAAAATTTTATTAAAATATTATTAGTGTCATTGTGAAATGTTCGTACGTATACATAGATCATAAATATCTAAAGCCATATAAGGAGAACCCGGTCCTTTTCTTTCAGATGGAGCTAGAAGCATTACGTTCTATTTATGAAGGAGATGAAAGTTTCCGAGAATTAAGTCCAGTTTCATTTCAATATCGGGTAAGACATGGCATGAATAAGTATGCCTGCTGCTTCACTGGAAAGGAAAAAGCATAAATGTTACCTAAGAATTACTGGTTTTATTTATTTATTTTTTATTATTTAAATTTAACAATGGTTATATTACATATTTTCATCATCAGATCAGTTTAGATTAATAGATATAGGTATATAAGATTGATCAAACAATTAAACATGAACACTTTCAATAAACATTACTTGTTTTTTATTCTTTTCTCCTTTCTTTTTTTAACAGTTGACACATTGCATGTTGTCCTCACAATAGTTCTACTGGTTTTATTTTTTTTTAATTGGTTTAAATTTATGATATTGTTCTACTTTCTGAAGCATTTAAGTGAAAATTTATCCCTTTGAATGAATTATTCTTTTTTGCTTTATGAATTTAGGATAAGGCCTACAGGATTTACAAGGTCAGACTCATAGTGATTCTCCTGTTTTCAGCCTCCCAAGTGCTAGGAATATTGGCACCTGCCACCACACCCAGTCTCAATCGATATCTCAGCACACCCTGGGGGTGAGACCATCTCATGGGGTTCAGACTCTAGCTGCTGCGTGAATTAATCGTTCTTGACACTTGAAATGTTAGTTCAGAATCTCAAAAAACAAAGATAATTTGATTTTACTGTAATAGTCATAAAATGTTAGAAATGGAATATCTTTAGAAATCATGTGATTTCACTTTCTTATCTTAAAAGTGACTTCCTTCTGTCATAGCTTTCTTTTTTAGAATTTATTTTATTTTATTTTTTTCTTGTTTCAGAACTTTTGTTTGTTTATTCATTTTTATGGCTGGCTCAGCCCACCCTCAGGGCAGGGCTGGCGCAGCATGTGGTGCCGGGGATCGAACTGCGGTCCCTGCAGCCGCCCAAGCTTTCCCAAGCAGGAGCTTTAGACCACTGAGCCATCCTGCTGGGCCCCCGTCATAGCTTTCTAAACTCCCACAATGATAACGATACATATTAGGCTGGAAGTTCAGGTCTATATTCCACGCCTAATACTCTTTTACTCTTGTATTATATAATAAAAGTTGATATTTTAAAATGCTGTGTTCTAAATATATGTAGATATTTTTATATATGTGAATATGGATTTTTCTTTAAAATGAGAGTTGTTTATAATGCTGTGTTCAACATAAAACAGTACTATTTTTAGTATTTTATTTTGTAAGTAGGTAGTATAAATTATTTATCTAAATGATCATTTAGTGTAAAATGAAGAGGATCTTTATATAAAAGGTATCTGGAACTTTTGTAAAACTTATGCACATTAGTCCCATTTAAAGTAAATTGTAAAATCCTTATGCTTGATTTTATTGCAGACACAGGAAATAAATTTTTGTATTTACTTCTTTTGAATAGTCTTCCTTTTCAGCAATTCTCAGTTGCCTCTTAAGCTTAACAACCTCTGCACAGTCTCCTTGTTTCTAATAACTAGGAAACTTTTAATGTGTACAATTAATGATGGAGTTAAATCCTAGACCTTTCTATTTGAATATAACTGCCTTCTCAGTCTTTTCCAACCTCTTCTTAGAAAATAGAACTTGAAGCCGGGCGTGGTGGCTCACGCCTGTAATCCCAGCACTCGGGAGGCTGAGGCAGGAGGATCGGTGCGAGTTCGAGACCAGCCTGGGCTACAAAAGTGAGCTCAGGACCAGCCTCAACTGCATAACGAGACCCTGTCTCAAAAAGACAAAAAAAAAAAAGAAAATAGAACTTGAAAATTTACCTATACCTTTCTAAATGTCTCTATTAACAACATTGCTTATTGAGCACAGCATATAGAATGCTCTTGGACATGCATTCTGCAAATGTGCTTAAGAGAAATGAAACATGATGAATTAGGCAGGAATGAAACATTAGATTGGAGTTAGGGTGTTGATAGTCAAAGGAAATTAATTAGAGTCCTTCCTGTGTCATAGTCAAGCCCTTCCATTCCTGTGGGAAGAATTAAGTAGGTTCTTAAATGACTTCTCTGCTTTTAGTTCTTTTTTGGCTTCTTTCTTTACTCTTTACTGTTGTTTAGACTCCAACAGACAACAAGTTGTGTAAAACTCTGAAATAGTCAGCCCATATCCTTGTTACAAAAAGTTTTGTCCATGTATCTTCTCATAAAGAGCAGGGACTAAATCCTTCACCTTAATGTTCAGTCTTTCTCTATATTTTAAAGTACCTTGCCAAGTTTCCATAGCCTTCCCTTAGACAATACTAGATTATTAAATACTTTTCTTTCTTTTTTTCTTTCTTTCTTTTTTTTTTTTTTTTTTTTTTTTTTTTTTTTTTTTTTTTTTTTTTTTTTTTTTTTTTTTTTTTTTTTTTTTTTTTTTTTTTTTTTTTTTTTTTTTTTTTTTTTTTTTTTTTTTTTTTTTTTTTTTTTTTTTTTTTTTTTT
>PVJA010011623.1:0-29055 GCA_004027025.1 Myocastor coypus | reverse complement strand
CCTTATTAAATACTTTTCTGAAGCATTCTTTATTTTGTTTTTGGAGGGCCAGTAAGATAATTCAACAGACTAAGCACCTGCTAAGCAAGCACAAAGACCAAGATTTCATGCCTGGGACCACATGCCACGCCAGCCCCAGCCCCAGGTGCACTGAGCTGGCCACTGACTCCAGGCATGGTGGCACACACCTATAATCCCAGCACTGGGGAGGCTGAATACAGGAAGGTTACTATGAGTCCAAGCTGTGTAGTAAGACCCTCTACCAAATACATTTAAAAAAACTTTTTTATTGTTGTTTCTGATACTTTGCTCACTATTTCACCCCTCAGTTGTTACTCATCTAACTTCTCTAAGGCTTAACTGAAACCTTCCCTTTGAAGTATTTGGCCCATATCTCTGTCTCTGCCTTGACTGAAGCAGAATTAACAGTTCTCCATTTCTTCATACCTTGCTCTGTCAGTTTGAAATTATTATTATTATTTTATTATTATTATTTTTTTTTGTGGGACCAGGGTTCAAACTCACGACCTTGCACTTGCCCAGCAGGCACTTGTGCCTCGGAGCTATCTCCCCAGCCCCTGAAATTATTAGTACTGTAAATATTTCGCCTCTTTTGAAGACAGGAATAGTGTGTTCACTGAACACAGTGTGAGATATAAGGCAATTTGTTCCTAAATGTACCTTGAGTAAAGACGTAATGATTGTATAGAGCAACATTTATTGAAATGCCTGCAGAGTTCGGTTCTCCTACCCAGCTAAATGGCACATGCATGAAAGTGAAGACAAAGAGAAGGATCTGTAATTCCTGGGGCTCTGGATGATCCAGTGCTGTCAGTGGAACTAAGGGTCGGAATGCTATCAGTTTTTCTTGGTACCAATCAGGGAGGTCAGTGGGGGTCACAGCTGACTGTATAGAAGGAGAAACTTGGCAGGCATGGCATGTAAAGAAAAACAGCATTCTTACACGAGGCACAGAGGCCCTCCAGTTAGTGGTGCAGTGGATAACTTGATATATGCAAGACTGGCACCTTTTTGCAAGGAAGATATAATTCTTTTTGAGTCTCATGGCCTCAACTGGGAGGTTACGTTTTAGCCCTAGAGTTTCATAGGCTCTTGCTGGAGCCTCTATTCCAGTGGCCAGTTGGGGGCAACCCTAACCCATGTAGCTGTAGTCATGTTAATTCCCCTACTGGACTTGATCACATTCTTCTGGCCAACTAGGGTACATCTGCTTCTATATAGCTAACTCTGCATATTTCAGTAAATAGGGTTGAAGTGAAGGTCGGGTAAAGATGTAAGCAAGGAGCTTCTTTTCTCAAAGGAATGCAGCTTGCTAGTCTCTTATGTTTATCATTTTTAATCCTTATGTAATCAAAGCAAGCATAAACTGATGATTTCTATTATATATGTGTAGTCAACTTACGTAGGTATTTCATCAACAGATGCCTGAATTTATCTTTCGGTGTAGGTTAAAAGTGATGATTATTAAAAGTCATTTTAGATAGGATTGCAGAATTTTTAATATAAATTACGTGTTAGATAATACTTGTGTATCAGCGTTGAATTTCTCAGGTGTTTTAATGGTCTTATGGTTATAAAGAGAATGCCATCAGGATACTTTATTCATAAATATTAGACATTCTACTACTTTAAAATGATTTAGCAAAAAGGAAAAAATCACACACATCAGGGAAGTAGAAATTAACTTGTGCAAAGGGAGAATAAAGTGGGGCAAAATACATTAAATAAATTCATTTTTTGTGTTATGTCAGTTTAAGAGTAAAGAATTTTTAAAAAGCTGAGAGTAGAGGAAAGAAGACAACCATAAATTACTGAATAATTTCTATCCAGCCTAATGCCTTCTGTTTTCCTGTTCCTTTGCCTCTTTTTTTCTCTCTCTCACTTTTATACTTCATTTTCTGGTCTCTTAAGATTGTGCTGATGCATACTTATTTACTTGTTCTTATGTTTTTTTGTGATTTAGCAGTTCAAAACTTAATAGAAAGATTAGGTATTTTTCTAAGCTATGGATTATTAATTTTATCCCTGCTTTTCTTGGTCCTCCCAGTTGGTGTCTTCTTCCTCAGAAAATTTTGGGAAACAAAAACATAAAATAAATATAAAATTCTAAGAACTCATTGTGGTCCTGGAAAATCTAGTGGGCTAATTGAAAGTCAGGCCATGGGCATAAACTTACCCTGTGTTCCTGAACCTTTCAAACTATACATTTCTGCTCTGAGCATAAGTTAGCAAGAATCATTTTTAAAATCAAATAACTTTGTATTCTGTCTTTTTGTCACTTCTCACCATCCTAAGATTTCCCTTTTCTTCAGATAGGTGAAAATGGTGATCCCAAAGCCTTCTTAATAGAGATTTCATGGACAGAAACATACCCCCAAACACCTCCAATTATATCTATGAATGCTTTTTTCAACAACACCATGTGAGTAGTTTTACTTCATTGTTTTTTTTGTTTTTCAGTTTGCACTTTTACTTTCCTCCTCATAATATGTTTGGCATTTGTAGATCATCAACTGTAAAGCAGAGTATATTAGCCAAGTTACAGGAAGCAGTGGAAGTTAACCTTGGAACCGCTATGACCTATACATTGTTTGAGTATGCCAAAGACAATAAAGAGCAGTTCATGGAAAACCACCATCCTGTAAATTCCTCGGTGAGTGTGTGATTATTTTTTTATCAGATCTTTTGTTGTTCTAGATTCAGTTTTCTAGTAATTAATTTTTGCTAGTTAGTTTTAAAAGCTTTACTAGTTATTTCAAAAATTGAAGACATTGTGTTATATGTAAAGCGAGTTATTGGAGCCAGGGAGATAGCGCCATGGCACAAGTGCCTGCCTGACAAGTGGAAGGTCATGAGTTCGAACTCTGGTCCTTCCAAAAAAAATAATAAAATATAAAATGAATTATATCTGCATGAAGTGAGAACAGTGAATTTTAGATTTCTTCAATCAACATAGAAAATGAAATTATATCCTAAATTTTTACTTTCTCAAAGACTAGAATACTTCTCATGCTCATAAAAAGGGAGCTATATGATCTAATATTTTTAAAATTTACTTTATTCATAAGGCTTAGTTAGACAGCTAAAGGATTTCTCACATAGTACTAAAATATATATAAAATTACTTTCTTCATAAAGCTTATTTTGTTGTAAATACTTTTGCCATTGTTGAGCATCAGAGTGTTAAAGCTTAAAGAGACTTTAGTGAGTAAAAAATAATTGCTTTATTTCTAGGATAATTTTAGGATAATCATCTTTTGTGACCTTAAGCATCTTATGCACCAAATTCTGAACTAAGAAAATTTCAATGGTCAACATTAATAGAATTTTTCCTTGCGAACCAAACTGTAACTTTTGGTATCAAAGACTGTTTTCTAGGGCTGGCGGTGTAACTCAGTGGGTGTAGCGCTTGCTTAGAGGAAGCGCAGGGGCCAGGGTTTAGTTCCTGGCCCCTTGTGCTGCGCCAGCCCCACTCTAGAGCACACCGAGCCAGCAATGGAGACTGGGCATGGTGGCGCGTGTCTGTAACCCCAGCACTTGGAAGGTACAAACAGGAGGATCACTGTGACTCAGTAGTGAGACCCTAAAAAAAAAAGACTTTCTTTCAATGTTGTCCACACTCTCAATAGAACATAGAATAGGAACCTGAGAAACAGATGAGGAAACAGTAGGAGATAATGGCCAAGGTCATGGGATGAAAGCCAGCCTGTCTCGATTTAAGTCTTCATTACCCGCTTGTTAACTCTGACCTTCGGCAAGTTACTTAATCTTTCTGTTCAAGCCATCATTAGTGAAATGTGAGTTATAATAGCATCGACGTTATACATTTTAGTGAAGATCAAGTGAGTGATACATGTAAAACAACTATAGTAATGCTTGTCGCCTAGTAGGCATTTTAAATTTAGGCTGTCATAGAGCCAGCCAAACAGCTCAACAGATTAAAGCACCTGCAAGCAGGCACAGGGGACAGAGGTTCAATCTTGGGGCCTGCCATGCTGGCCCTGCCCCTGGGGCATGCTAAGACAGCAACTGAGACTGGGTGTGGTGACACATGCCTGTAATCCCAGCTTTTGGGAGGCTGTAAACAGGATTTAAAATATTGTGAGTTTGGCCAGGAAGGAAGTACCGGGAGAGCTGTGGACTGCAAAGATGAAGCTGAAAGAATCTCCATTGCTGCGAAGGAACCAGAGAACTGATAAGATAGCCTGAGGGCATCACAGGAGGTGGCAGCTCTCTACCCTTTGCAGCCTCAGAATTGTAAAGGAGAAAGACTTTGCCTTGAGAAGAAAGCCGCAGAGACCTAAGTTCCAGAATGGCAGCAGCAGCTAAACCAGGCTCCAAAATGGCACTGCCATGGAGAATTTGTTCCTCAGGATCAAGGTCAAAGTGTTCATCAATCCAGGCACCCGATCCCTATAACCAAGAGAGAAGGAAGCCTGGTTACTGCTCCAGCTGGCAGGAGACCTTGGCATCATCCATGTGGCATTGGTTTTAGGTGCCACAGAATGCAGGAGTTCTGAGGTTAAGAAGGCTTTCACCTCGATTTCCGAAGGAGGCCTAGGAGGCCAGGCAGTGTGCCCCTGAGAGGGCAGTGTGTGAAGCAGAGAGTGAGAAGCCAGTTCAGTGGAAACCCCAGAAGTTTGGAAAGACCAGAAACATGGATCATCTAAGGGAAACTACAGAGCGGGAGCAAGGCTAGCCTAAGAGAGAAGCCATGGGAGCTACCACCAAGAATGCCGTAGGGGCGGAGCTGCATGGAACTCCTAACTCAGTGCAGACTGTTTTGGATGCTCTAGTTGAAACTATGGGATTAAATGTTTGCCCTGCTGGACTTTGGACTTGTGTTGGTCCTAGTGTTTTATATATTACCCTGTTGTTTGCAACTTTTGGAATGGTAATGTTCATCCTGTGCCTTTGAATGTTGGATGTGTTTTAACTTTTCTTTTATATAGGAGTTCACAGATAAGAGTTTGCTGTGGATCTTCGAGGAGACTTGGGACTTGGTCTTTTCAGCAGTGCTGAAACTGTTAGGACTTCAGCAACTTTTTGAGATGGATGAAAATGTCTTTTGCACAGTGGGATGTGCCTGAGACTTTTAAGGGTCCAGGGGTGGAATGTTATGGTTTATGTCTAATTGTCCCCCTAGAACCTCATGCAGTTAAGGGGTTGGGACTTCTAGAGCTTGAGATTTATTCACTATCTGCTGGGAGGCTGTAAACAGGCAGATCACTATAAGTCCAAGTCTGATCTAGTAGCGACACCCTGAACACCCTTGTAGACCTTTCCCTAAAATACAAAAAAAAGTAAAGAAAGAAAGATTACAAATTTGGACTGTCATAAAGATTGACTACATAAGCTAAACTGTTTTAAGGATTTTCTTTAGGGGATTGAAATGTTCAGGAGGTAAATATAACTTTTCTAAAGATATGCTTAAGTTTCCAAATATAACTTAAGTGAATTTTAAGCCATCTTGGAACCTCAGATCTTGAGCATAATACAAATAATTAGTGCTCCCTCTTGATGTTCTATTATTAACTGTCTCACTGATAATATTTTGGTTTTCTTTTTTTTTTTTTTTTTGTCTTTTTGAGACAGGGTCTCGCTATGCAGTTGAAGCTGGCCTTGAGTTCACCTTTGTAGCCCAGGCTGGTCTCGAACTCGCACCGATCCTCCTGACTCAGCCTCCCGAGTGCTGGTATCACAGGTGTGAGCCACCACGCCCGGCTTGTTAATGTTTTTTGATATAAACTTTTGGAAGTGTAAGCCGAGCGTGGTGGCGCACACCTGTAATCCCAGCACTCGGGAGGCTGAGGCAGGAGGATCGCCGTGAGTTCCAGACCAGCCTGGGCTACAAAAGTTAAAAAAAAAAGACTTTTGGAAGTGTGAAACCTATAGTATGCTAATGCCAACTCATTTGATAAATGAATAATAATCTTATATTTTTTGTTTTTTTTGTTTTTTTTAATAATCTTATATTTTGTAAGTCTAAAGATAATCAGTCCACTTCAAGAAGCTTAGTGTAATTCAGTAAGTTTTAAGACATGAGTCTAAACCATTTCTTTCTTTTTAGATGTCCATAAGCAATATCATCTCTGTTGAAACTCCTAGTATAGCCCCATCAAGTAAGAAAAAAGACAAAAAAGAACAACTTTCAAAAGCTCAGAAACGTAAGCTGGCAGATAAAACAGGTTTGTGGTCTTTTTATCTTACAGTCCAAATAAGTGGATTGCTTTTTACTATGATGTGGATGATTAATATATTTAGATTTAGAAGATTCTCTGCTTTTTAGTCTTGGAACATTTGAAACAGGAGGCCTCTTGAGTCACAGCACAGAAGCACAGTAAATGCTTGCCGTTGCTTTATCACAAGACATAAGCTTCAAAAAACAAGGTAAATGAGTGGCAAAGTAACTATAAGTGAGTCTTGAGATTGAGGAGCATTATCATAATATGCAGAGACTTGTGTCCTGTCTTTGTACTTTTAACATAAGCGAGGGTTTTCTTTGTTTTACCTCTGTTGCAGGCAGGTATGTGTATTATTAAAACTTGTGTGGAATACAGCTTTCATTTGAAAGGAAGTCTAATATACCATTAGATCTTAGCACAGTAACTTTTTTCCATAAACATAAATTTTTTTATTTTTATGAGATTTTGCAAAAAGAGGATAGAGCATTGTCATGCATCCTCAATGAGAGTCTTTTAGAAAATGATTATAAGCTCTTAAGTCGTTATCAACAGTGCTTTATCCCTTTAATTTGGAAATTTTAAAGTAGACACTAGCCTGTAAATTCGTGTCTGTTAAGGAAAATGAGGATGTTGTTATACATGTGTGCTTATACTTCAAAATATGTGTGTGTGCTGCTAATACAAGATTATAAACTGCCCTTTGCCAGAATAAAGTGACACCCTCATATGACTGAATGAATTAAAAATAATCGGGCCCGACGGGATGGCTCAGTGGCCTAAAGCGCCTGCTTGGGAAAGCTTGGTCGGCTTCAGGGACCGTGGTTCAATCCCCGGCACCACATGCTGCACCAGCCCTGCCCTCGAGGTGGGCTGAGCCACCCATGAAAATGAGTGAATAAACAAAGGTTCTGAAACAAGAAAATAAATAAAATAAATCTTAAAAAAAATAAAATAAAATAACCTCCTCCTCTTCTTCCTCCTCCTCCTCTTCTTCCTCCTCCTCCTCTTCCTCTTCCTTCTCCTCAGTCTTTCAAGGCAACTGGTAGTCCCCATTTTCCCAGTCTTGAATGAAAATCACTTGAGGCAATTTTTAAAATTCAGCGTCACACACTGAAATAATGCCATACTGAAATGACACTACTGTGAATATATTGGGTTAAATGAACTAGATTATTGAAACCTAAAAAGTAAAATGTCCATTCTTTCATAAAGGGAAACTAGGGCTGGTGGTCTAGGTGTGGTGTCTATTTGTGGCAGAAGAAAAAAGAAAACTCTGTGTTAATATTTAAAAATACATTTTGTAAAATAAAAGCCTAGGAATCTGTTATACCTTATATCAAATCAGCACTAATTGACTGTTAACCATTGCAGTCTGTTTTCTAGAAGTTTGGTTACTCTTTAGAATGCTTCAACATCTATGTCAGTTATATATTGCTTTCATGCACAGTGACCTGTCATTCCTTTTCATCACTATCTCCTTATCACCATCTCTTTGGTGCCTTTTTAAAGTCATTATCTTCCTGTAATGACAGAGTAGGAGTTTGTGATTTGCAACTATTATTCTAAATGAGACTTTAATAAGACAGCCACAGCACTGTGGGTAAGTTTTAATTATCCAAACTTGGTTAACTGGCATTCTGCCCTTCATAACCAGTAACCAATGGGATTCTAATTAGCATGTAAAAGTATCATTACTATCTAAAATTGAGCCATAGGGGACCAGGGAAATAGCTCAGTGGCATAAGCCTGGCGAGTACAAGGTCCCACATTTGATCCTTGGTACCGCAAAAAGAAAAATAATAATAATAAATAAATAAATAATAAAATAAAATAAAATTAGCTGTAGGCAAAGTGGCACACATCTGTAATCCTAGCTGCTTGTCAGGCTGAGGCAGAAAGAGCTATTTCATGGCTAGACTAGGGAATTGACAAGGGCAGAGTGATGTAACTCAGTTCAAAGATCTCATACTGAATCCTTTGTACACAAAAATAAATAAAATTTAGCCCCAGTAATATTGTATTTCTCTTATAAGAATATGACGTTACTTTCTGTTTTCTTTTCCTGTAAAATAATACATTAGAGATCCCTTGATGAAAATACAAAGACCACAAAAAAAAAAAGTGTTCAGATTTCAGTTTATTTGGTAGCTACCAGTTGAATATCCCTAGTCTGAAAATCCAAAATCTGAAATATACTCCAAATGTTTTGGATTTCAGATTCTCATGTTAGTGATGATTGATTTGTGTACTGTACTGATTTTGAATGTGGATTTTCATAGATTCATAAAATATAAGAAGCACAAAGAAATCAAAGCATTTGAAATTGAAAAATTAAGTATTTGTTAAAACTGTTTTTTAAATTGGTGTGTTCTATTTTAAAAGAATGAAAGTACTTTCCCCTTCGGCATGTCTGGGCCACAGTGAATAAAAAATATTTGTCTTGGGCCAAATGTAAATAAATGATGCAACATAGTATATGTAAATAACAAAATTTTCTTTTAAAAAAATTTTTATTTTCGCTGGGCATGGTGGCACATGCCTGTAATCCCAGTGCTTGGGAGGCTGAAGCAGGAGGATCAGTGTGAGTTCAAGTGCAGCCTGGGCTACAAAAGTGAGCCCAAGGCCAGCCTGAACTGCATAATTAAACTCTGCCTCAAAAAGACAAAAATTATATATATGTGTGTGTGTGTGTGTGTATGTGTATACATATATATGTGTGCATATGTATGTATATATGTATGTGTGTATATGTTTGTGTATATATACACATATATATGAATACCTATATATGTTAGTGTTAGAAGAGGACAGGTGGCCTGCAGGTTACATAGATTTTTACAAAGTCACCAGTTGTCTTCAGTCACTCTCAATAAAGCCCTTCTTGAAGAATGTTAGATTAAAAAATGAATATCTTATAGGATACAGCTAATATATAAGTTAACAGGGCCTCCTTTTAGTCTTGAAGCCATACATCTTTATGACAGCTATGTTGAGCTTGACATGTTTGTATGAAATGCTAACTCATAAAGCACTAACACAGAGCTCAAGGCCAGCCTGAACTACTGTATAGCTAGACCCTGTCTCAAAAACACAAAAAACAAAAAACAAAACAAAAAAAAAACCGTAAAGCACTAACGCAGCTTCTTGAGTGAGCAGTGACGTTAGATAAAGCAGAACTATACAAGTGCATACAATCAGTACACTGGTCCCACCCCATGTCCACATTTTTCCACATTCGGGTTTTGTCCTGAATAGAAAATAGGGCATCAATAAAGAAGGAATATAACAGCTCACACTTGACAGGTGTTTCCAAGGGAAAGGTGCTTAACTATTTTTCAAACGGCAATATTCAACTTAAAGTTCTAATCTATTTCTTGAGTATAGTAGTAATCAAAATATTATTTGTTACAATATTAATTTAAAATTAGCTGATGAAATTTTTAAATAAAGTTACTATGTTTCATCTTCCAGATCACAAAGGGGAACTTCCTCGAGGCTGGAACTGGGTTGATGTTGTAAAGGTATATAATGATTATACTCTGGTCTTCAAAACTATTATGGTTTTTGACATCAAATAATGAAATTTATATTTTCCATTTTACCTCTGCAACATGGAATTTCCTGGGATGCCTGTGTACTTTTTTACATTTAGCATGTAAGTACTTTTATTTGAAATAGCCCTCACATTTTTTGCTTCTTCAGACCCTTTGTTTTAGATTCTTTTCTTAAATAATTGAAAACCTATGTAAGTTATAACTATGAATACATTTCAAAAATAACCATGTTTAAATATGACTAAATTATATGTAATGTAAAACCTTAAGAAAACCAGTCATGAGGGGCCCGGCAGTATGGCTCAGTGGTCTAAAGCGCCTGCAGGTGGCTGCAGAGACCACTGTTCAATCCCCGGCACCATATGCTGTGCCAGCCCTACTCTCAGGGCAGGCTGAGCCGGCCATACAAATAAATAAACAAACAAACAAAAGTTCTGAAACAAGAAAAATAAATAAATAAAAATTTTTTTAAAAAAAGAAAGAAAACCAGTCATGGGAAAAATTGCTTTCTTTTTTTTTTGGTAGATATCATTCAAAGTTTTAAATCCTTTGTTAAGACCTTACCTTAACTGTAGCTGACCATATGTTCTGGTTTTGATATTCAAAATCATTCACTCTATTTTTAACTTTTTGCTAACCTCTTTATTTTATTTTATTTTATTTTATTTTATTTTTATCTTTTTGAGACAGGGTCTCGCTATGCAGTTCAGGCTGGCCTTGAGCTCACTTTTGTAGCCCAGGCTGGTCTCGAACTCTCACCGATCCTCCCGCCTCAGCCTCCCAAGTGCTGGGATTACAGGCGTGTGCCACCACGCCCGGCCTAACCTCTTTAATTTTGTCATACTGCCTGTAGTTGTTTTGTAAATACTAAACCAATACTTAACACGATATGTTAGTCCTTAACATAGGTTAGCACAACTGCCATAGGCAGTGTTTGTTATGACCCAAGAGTAGAAGTTAGGGTTTTAGTGAGGACCCATAAATTTGAATAATTACAATTAATGTATACTTGAAATTTATTTTATAATTGGCCATTTGGTCCCTAGTATGCATTTTCTACAGAAACTTAGAAACAACCTTTGTACTTCCAGAATGTTGTACAAAAATACTATCTGGGGATAGAATCAAAATAGGTTTTTTGGGCCCAGCAGTCTGGCTTAGTGGTCTAAAGCGCCTGCTTAGGAAAGCTTGGGCAGCTGCAGGGACCGCAGTTCGATCCCCGGCACCACATGCTGCGCCAGCCCTGCCCTCAGGGCAGGCTGAGCTGGCCATAAAAATAAACAAACAAATAAACAAAAATTCTGAAACAAGAAAAAAATAAATAAAAATAAAATAAAAAATTTCTTTAAAAATATAGGTTTTTTTTCTCTCTTTCTGGACAAGAGGTTGACCCCATAGAACAGTGATTCTCAACCTTTTTAATACCGTGACCCCGCAATACAGCTCCTCATGTTGTAGTGACCCCAAACTAAAAAATAATTTTGGTGGCTACTTCAAAACTGTAATTTTGCTACAGTTATGATATCTGATGGCTTTAGGCAACCCGTGTGTTTTGGTGTTCGACCCCCGTGACCCACAGGTTGAGAACCGCTGCCATAGAAGCACTATACAGACAATGCTGCTCTGGGCTTCTGTCGTTTACCTGGCCTTTTCCACTGATACTGTCCTAGGTGTACCTGGATGTTGTGCTCCAGCTAACCCCTTTCTTTCTGCAGAAGATCTATGCCCCAGAATTAATGGTACTCTCAGAAACAATGTTTCTTCCCTGATGCAGCAGCTAAAAGTGAGAAGAAAATGATCTGGTTGGTCTAAGGGGAAAAATAGTGCTCTTCCTTCCCTAGCACAGTACATTTGTTACTAAGGGAGTCCTTAGAAATAAAGAGAATTCCAAGTCAAAAAAAACATAATAAATGAAATTAAAATAGTTCATAATCGTGGGAAATGGGGGAAAAATTTGTATGGGGGGTGGTATGGGAGAAAAACACAGGGCTTCCTCCATGCTAGACAAGTGCTCTACCACTAAGCTACATTCCTAGCCCTGAAGACATGTTTTTCAGGTAGTTACCTATACATCATTTGACCTCAGAAACTAATACCCTGTGGTGGTTTCCAAGTGTGGTATTTGGCCCCAGGGATATACAAGACCCTACCAGGGGATATGCAAGGCCCACACTGTTTGCATCATAGTACTAAGATGGTATTTCCTGCTTTACACTCCTTTTCTCCTGAATATGAAGTGGCATTTTTGAGAAGCTGTGTGAGTGGCTACATGGTCAGTTGTATGAACTGTGACCCTGCCACACTGATGCTGTGCTGATGCTGAGAGAGTGAGCACTTATATTCTGTTCTCCAGAAGTTTTTAAGTCAGTAGGTTTAGGACAGCGGTTCTCAATCTGTGGGTCGCCACCCTGGTAGGGGTCAAACACCAAAACACAGAGGTCACCTAAAGCCATCGGAAATCATAACTGTAGCAAAATTACAGTTTTGAAGTAGCCCCACCAAAATTATTTTTTGATTTGGGGTCACTGCAACATGAGGAACTGTATTGCAAGGTCGCGGCACTGGAAAGGTTGAGAGCCACTGGTTTAAGATCTAAAAGTATGCTTTTATTTATTTATTTATTTATTTATTTATTTATTTTTATTATTATTTTTTTTTTTTTTGGTCTTTTTTGTTATAGGGTCTCGTTATGAAGTTCAGGCTGGCCTTGAGCTCACTTTGGTAGCCCAGGCTGGTCTCGAACTCGCACTGATCCTCCTGCCTCAGCCTCCCAAGTGCTGGGATTACAGGTGTGTGCCACCATGCCGGCTTAAAAATATGCTTTATTAAGTCAGGTTATTCTTTTTCTATTTTTTTATTTTTTTTAAGAATTTTTTTTTTCTTGTATCAGAACTTTTGTTTGTTTATTTATTTTTTGTTTTTATGGCAGGCACAGCCTGCCCTAAGGGCAGGGCTAGTGCAGCATGTGGTGCCAGGGATCAAACCATGGTCCCTGCAGCCGCCTAAGCTTTCCTGAGCAAGCGCTTTAGACCACTGAGCCATCCTGCCGGGCCCAAGTCAGGCTATTCTTAGGACTATTGTCATGTTGCCTTCCACAGGCAACATTTTATTGTATTTTATTGTATTGTAGACACAGATTTCTGAGATTACTGTGGAGCTAGGTAGTACAGATTTGCAAAAACAAAAAATTATTTCCAGTTTTTACTGTGTTCTGTTTTTTATACCCAATTAACATTTCCCTTTTTAAAAATGTTATTGTGTCTTCATATCATGGATTTATTATTTTTTGCCTTTTTATGAATGAAATGTTTCAGTTTTAATCTCAAAACAGTAAAAGTAGCCCATACTAAAAATATAATACCCAGGCTGGGGATGTAGTTTAGCAACAGTGTCTGCCTGACAAATCTGGGGCACTGCATTTGATTTCTGGTTCCAATAAATACATACATTACCGGAATCCCAGCACTCAGGAGGCGGAGGAGAGAGGATCATTGTAAGGCTAGCCTGGGCTGTACAGTAAGGCCCTGTCTTTCAAAAATATGTTTATGTAAAAAAAAAAACAAAACAAAAAAAAAAAATATGTTTATGTGAGAGAGAGAGAGAGAGAGAGAGTGTGTGTGTGTGTGTGTGTGTGTGTGTGTGTGTAAAGCTCTTTAAGGCTGTCAGTTTTTAAAACTAATGAAGTCAAAATATTTGGTAACTATTATCTTAGTGATTTATTTTATTTTATTTTATTTTATTTTTTTTTGTCTTTTTGAGACAGGGTCTCGCTATGCAGTTGAGGCTGGTCCTGCGCTCACTTTTGTAGCCCAGGCTGGTCTCGAACTCGCACCAATCCTCCTGCCTCAGCCTCCCAAGTGCTGGGATTACAGGCGTGAGCCACCACGCCCGGCTTTTCTTAGTGATTTCTACTTTCACAGCTTCCCAAAATCTCAAGAGTTGGGCTGACAAGACAGCTCAGCAGGCGAAGTGCCTGCCCAGCAAGCTCAAGATCCCATGTTGGTTCCCCAGTACCCTAGCCCCAGCTGTGTAGTGAGACCCTATAGCAAATAAATAAAAGATTTTTAAAATTTTTTAATTTAATTTTTTTTTTTTCCTTGTTTCAGAACCTTGGTTTGTTTATTCACTCATTTTTATGGCCGGCTCAGCCCACCCCAAGGGCAGGGCTGGCGTAGCATGTGGTACAGGGGATCAAACCACGGTCCCTGAAGCCACTCAAGCTTTCCCAAGCAGGTGCTTTAGACCACTGAGCCATCCGGCCGGGCCCCAAATAAAAGATTTAAAAAAAAAAAAACAACACAAATTCTCAGGAGTTAGTGAATACCATGATGGTTTCTTGGTGATTAAGTAGCTGTTCTAATCAAAATTATCTTTGTATTGTTTGAGAATTTTACTTGTATTACCCCAAATTTGCCAACTCCTGCCAAAGATTTCTACCTGTAATAATAATAATAACACAACTTAAGTTTTTTTTAAATCACACCATCAGAATTATACTTTTTTTTTTTTGTCTTTTTGAGACAGGGTCTCACTATGCAGTTCAGGCTGGCCTTGAGCTCACTTTTGTAGCCCAGGCTGGTCTCAAACGCACACCGATCCTCCTGCCTCAACCTCCCGAGTGCTGGGATTACAGGCGTGCACCACCACGCCCGGCAGAATTATACTTTTAAGAAATTACTGGGGCCAGGGATATAGCTCAGCAACATAAGGGCCTGCCTGACAAGCACAAGGTCCCTAGTTCAATCCCCAGTACCACCAAAAAGGAAGGAAGAAAGGAAGGAAGGGAGGGAGGGAGAGAGGGAGGGAGGAAGGAAGGAAGGAAGGAAGGAAGGAAGGAAGGAAGGAAGGAAGGAAGGAAGGAAGGAAATTACTAAAGAATAAATTATTTTTATTTAAGGATTTTTTTTCTCTCCACAAAAAGTCTTTAAAGAATTTGTCACCGCTTGGCAGGGGATATAGCTCAGTGGTAGGATACTTGCCCAGCATGCTCAGAACCCTGGTTCACTCCCCAGCACTATCCCCAAAAAGTATTATTTATTTATTTAGAGAACAAAAATAGAAGAATATCATTGACTGTATAAAAGTATCTTCTTTACATATATTATTTATTCTAATTTGTTTCTTAGAGCTCTTCTACAGCTGTTTATACTTAGGGTGAGATTTTATTTTTAAGCCTGGTTGAAGTAGCTAAAACTAAAATTGGAATTGGTTGTATACTTCATAAGGTATAGATCACTAAAATTCAGTTTACTTGAACCTTGTTACTTTAGTTTTGATACTGACTGAAGATAATTACTCAAATATGCTTAAACTTGTTAAATATTTCTCTTTTTTATAGTTAAGCAAAACTGGCTCTAAAGATGATGACTAAGACTTGGAATTGGACATAAGGAAAAAACATCCTTTAAAAAGTAAACTGAGTACAACATCTTTCATTACTATTTTCTGGTATTGAGGTGGCTTTTTATAGAATACAGTTTTTGTACATTTCTTACATAATAAATGTCAGTGGAAAGTTCATGTAGACTGGTTGTATTAAATTATTTTCACAAGTTTGCCTTAATAAAAGGTGAAAATGTTACTATTTAGTATACCCTATAAAGCCTATTAAGCTTTGTAAATGACAAATATGGAAGATGATCAGTTAATTTTTTTTTTTTTTTTTTTTTTTTTTGTCTTTTTGAGACAGGGTCTCACTGTGCAGTTCAGGCTAGCCTTGAGCTCACTTTTGTAGCCCAGGCTGGTCTCGAACTCACACCAGTCCTCCTCCCTCAGCCTCCCAAGCACTGGGATTACAGGTGATCAACTAATTTTATGACTTTATTCTAGTGGATAATTTTTAAAGGAATATGAAGCCCTTTTCAAACTATCCAAGCAGAATACTAAGTGTATAGTTATTTCATAGCGTGAGTCACATTAATAGGCTTCCTATTTTAAATAAAGTCTTTGTCTCTTCTTTTGCTTTAACTACTGAAGCAGAAATTACTTCAAAGAATTTTAAATGCCAGTATTTGAACCTTATATCATCCTATTTTAACAGTGAACTCATTCTCTTGATTAGGGTCAAGACACTTGATCATGAGAGCTTTCAGTGGTATATACAGTAGGACAATATAAAAACCAATGTTCCAGACACATTAGGAAAACATTTACATAAGCAAGGTATGGTGATGCAAGCCCATAATGCCAGCACCCTGGACACTGAGGCACGAAAATCTTAAGTTTGAGGTCAGCCTAGACTATGTAGTATGAACTCGTCTATAAAAAGAGAGAAAAGAACAATTTAAACCATTTCTTGGGGCTGGGGAGATAGCTCCGAGGCACAAGTGCCTGCTGGGCGAGTGCAAGGTCGTGAGTTTGAACCCTGGTCCCACAAAAAAAAAAAAAAAAAAAAACCATTTCTCTTTGTTTTTTCTGTTGTTGGAGACAATGTTTTGTTTTGTTTTGTTTTGTTGTTTTGTTTTGTTTTTGCAGAACTACTGGGGATTGAACTCAGGACCTTGCCCTTGCCAGGCAGGCACTCGTGCCCCTGAGCTATCTCCCTAGTTCCAAGACAATGATTTTAATAGTCTTATTTATCTGTTCTTGTGTTTTTAATGGTTGGATAACAATTAAGTGGGTTCAGTATAGAACTACATTTCAGTTCTTGTTTTTGTAGCGTCTTTTCAAGTCCAATGTATTTATCAGTCTCTCCATCCTTTTAATATACGTGGAAGTTTTAACTATTAAATGTGCTTGTTCAAGTCATTAATAAAGGAAGCTTGCCATTGTTTTACTAGGAAAAGTTATTGTTATTTGTGTGCAATTTACAGTGACTTTGTATAGCTGCTCCATTTTAAGAACTTAGAATTTTCACTATACACTTGGAGGGGTGGGTTGTTAGTATGTCAGGTTACACCTGTGTAGCTTGTATCTGCATTTTTAAAAGCTAGTTAACTTTTAATGAAGTTACCTTAGCATAAAAGCAATTTGAAATGTATCCATGGATTTTACAAAGTGAAGTTTAACTTCAGTTAAATTGTTTGGAATTGTAAATGTAATCACAGTGAAAAAAGTGCAATGTCACATTTTATTTCTTGAATTAGTATGCCAGCTAGAATATGTCAACTTGTTTGTGTGGTTGTGTATGTGTGATTTTTGTTATGTTGATTTGATTGCTCCTTTTTTTGAAGAAAACTCTGGTGGTGAGCAAAAACTTTTTTGTTGTTTTGCTACTAAGATTCTGAAATTGTTCATGCTTTTACTGTGGTTGCTAGATTACAAAGAATAATTCTAATTGAACTCCATTAAACTATTTTTATTGTTTTTATATGAAATGTATAAATTTCTGGGGGTGATGGTGGCCATGGTGCCTCTTATTACCTTGTGTAAAATACTTGAACACTTCAATCAATATCGCCATCATCTGCTCAACACTCCCAGTATATTTTCTCAGTCTCCTTACCTAAAATTGTGTGGAATGATTCAACTAATAAGCAATAAAGTCTGAATACTATAATTTCTCTACAGGTTTGATTTTATAGTACCACTTTCGAGCAGATTGTTGATTATGTAAAACTGCATAGCTGTGTAGTATGAGATACACCCATCTAATGGAAACTGTTTGAAGTGTTTAAGATTAAAGAATGTTTTTCAGGTGGCCTCAGAATAAAGAAAAATAAAATTAAATGGGAGATGCAACCTGGAGTTACGAGGATAGCGTTAGCTTTCACAGCTTTGGGATCCCAAGTAACAGAGGAGAAGACTGGATCCGCCCAGGACGAGGAATCACTGCACAGACACGTGTACACACTCCTGTGCACACACAGCACACACACTGCTGAGTCCCAGTCGCCAGGACATTGAGAACAGTTCCTGCATTTAACTTTGATTCTTGATACATAGATGAAATAATAAGTACACACACATTGTAATTACAGTTTAGACCCCCAGTATATTTCACACTTGGGATTTCAGCCCAAATTCTTCCTAACATGGATTTTTTTTTTTTTTTTTCAGTACCAAGGATGGAACTCTGAACCTTGCACTTGCCAGGCAGGTGTTTACGGTGCTGAGCTATGTCCTGGGCCCATGGATGCTATTTTTAAAATTAAATTTATTGGTAAAATTTAGGTATATACAATGATTATATTCATTATAGGGATTTTGTACTTATACATAATATACTTGATTTGTCTTTAAGAAATATTAGCACAGGATCAGGGAGATAGGTCAGTAGAGTAAGTGCTTGCCTGGTAAGCACATGATCCTGAGTTCAATCCCCAGGCCCACAAAAAAAAAAAAAATCTTAGCGGTCTGCCTGCTTAGGCCAGCTTAGATAACTGTAGGGATTGCAGTTCAATCCCTGGCACCACATTCTGCACCAGCCTCGCCTCCAGAGAAGGCTGAGCTTGCCATAACATAAATAAAGTTTAAAAAATAAAAATAAAAAAATCGGCCCAGCTTGGTGCCTATAACCCAGTACTCAGGGAAGCTGATAAGGAATATAACGACTTGTTGACTTGGACCTTGTAAAGAAAGATGGATGGAAGGAAAGAAGGAAAAAAAAGTCTGGTGGACATATAGCTCAGAGTGAAGGACCTGACAAGTTGGTAGGCAACTGATAAAGATGAATATAGAATATTCAGTAGAAGAACCCACCTCAAGCCAGATGTCCAGAATGGTCCCACATACAGTTTGCCGGATGTTCACACACAGAATTCACACGGGAGGAGCAGGCTCAGAGAATAAGCAACAAAGATATGGTGACATTATCAGACTCTAATACTGTTATGTAAGGTCCTGCTCACGGGAGGAGCAGGCTCAGAGAATAAGCAACAAAGATATGGTGACATTATCAGACTCTGATACTGTTATGTAAGGAAATTGAGTAAGAAACTAATATCCATAAAGTCATTAGGCAGATTAGGAACAAAATAGACCTAAAAAACTGTGATTGCTCAAAGTAAAGTTACAGATAAAAACAAGTAATTGCTATGTAATATACCTTGCCAAGTGTAAAGTATATAAATGTCCTGTGGTATGAAAGTGACTTAACACATGTTGGGTCTCTTTCTGACTGCAGCATGAGAATCCATTGTCCCACAGCATTTCTCCAGGGCTGCTACATTTTAGGTTAGTTGGGTGATTTGAGCCTTTGCCAGTCCTTGCTAGGTGCTCTGGATAAATCCAGTTCTGGACCTCCTTAGGAAAAAGCAATGTAGTTGAGCACTTAGACAGGTTTGCATAGAGCTGTGTGGTAATTTTAAAGTAATCAATTATTGAACCATGCTATATAATGACAGTGGGTACTTTGTTTTACTATTAAATATTCCTCAGAGTAAAAATAGAACAAAAGTGGTTATTTGGAAATGTATGATTTGGAATTTCACTTTTTTCAGAGTGTTTTTCTACAGTTTGTGATCCTTTTGTGGGAAAAATAACTGAAGGGGCTTTACTGGCATTTTTTAAATAAGATGGAAAAGAATTAAACAGAAAATACCAGCACTGCACTACCTCTATTAGGCAGTATCTTCTCTTGTAAAAACTTGTTTGGATTTGGATGTATATATGTGGATTCTGGATTATTATATAAAACTTATGAGTGAATAGTGGTGAAAATTTGAAAGTTACTGATCAGAACAAAAGATAGAACCACAGGGGCCCAGCGGGATGGCTCAGTGGCCTAAAGCGCCTGCTTGGGAAAGCTTGGGCGGCTTCAGGTACTGCGGTTTGATCCCAGGCACCACATACTGCACCAGCCCTGCCCTCCAGGTGGGCTGAGCTGGCCATGAAAATGAGTGAATAAACAAAGGTTCTGAAACAAGAATAATTAATTAATTAATTAAAAAAACCACAAACCTTTATATGAAGATTCGTAATTTTTTTTTTTTTTTTTTTGTCTTTTTGAGACAGGGTCTCACTATGCAGTTCAGGCTCGCCTTGAGCTCACTTTTGTAGCCCAGGCTGGTCTCGAACTCTCACTGATCCTCCTGCCTCAGCCTCCCTAGTGCTGGGATTACAGGCGTGAGCCACCACGCCCGGCCAAGTTTCGTAATTTTTAAGAATCGGAAAATGTGACTTTCAAACTGGTAAGGACTTTTATCACATCTGTGTTTGAGAAGTGCATTTTTTGTTTTTATTTAAAGGAGGATCTTTAATGAATTTTTACATGATGATTTTTACTTACATAAACAGCTGAAGAGAACATTTTTAAGAGGCAGTGCTTGCAAAAGAATTTTAATAGCTTTAATTTCTTGGTGAAAATAAAAAATAACATGTGTTTAATTTTCTCATCATTTCTGGAGGAATCATTTGATTGCCAAGTTTCCTGTATAAATCTAGGTTCCAGAATGAGTTGTTTTCTTAGGCTGTTGGTGGTGATGAAATGAACAGGAAATGTTCCCACCCTTGTCCGTTTCCCTTTTGTTAACTGCTGGCACCTGGGAGGTTGGCCGTGCTCTTTCGTGTTTTTCTGCAGTGTTCTGGAGCCCTAATAGGAGCTTTTCAGTAACTTTCACAAGGATTTGGGCTGTTAGGAAAGTAAGTGTGCTTGATATTTTAAGCCCCAAACCAGCTCTGTGCTCAGTTCGTTCTTCTTGCATTAATAACAGAGAATGCAACTTAGAAAATGAATAATGAGCCGGGCGTGGTGACTCACTCCTGTAATCCCAGCACTTGGGAGGCTGAGGCAGGAGGATTGGTGCGAGTTCGAGACCAGCCTGGGCTACAAAAGTGAGCGCAGGACCAGCCTCAACTGCATAGCGAAATCCTGTCTCAAAAAGACACACACACAAAAAAAAAAGAATAATGTACCTTGGAGGGGAGATGCAGATTAAAAACATTTTGACTCAGAATTAGGTGGTAAGGGGCTGGGGACAGAACTCATCAGCCCAAGTGCCTGCCTGGCAAGCACAAGGACCGGGTTCCATCTCTGGTACTGATGGAGGAAGAAAAAACTGATCTGGGCTGGATGCCCTCCAATAGGGAACCTCCAAATGATATAAGGAAAACTGATCTCCAACCTGAAAAGTACATGGGACGAGTTCATGTTCTCTAAAACCAAAGAATGAATTTTAGGAACAAATGAGGGTAATGAGCAGAACATATTTATTAGGGGAAAGAAAGTTCTTGTCTCTCTCGGACAGGAGGGGGGTCCCGAGTGGGTATCCCCCGGAAGCTGTCTCTTCCAGGGACTTTTATAGAGAAGACATGGGAACTCTCTTAGGTGGGTATAAAGTGGGATAAAACTGGCCAACCAATGAGATTACAAGCACCATTGCTCAGGTAAAATTGATTGGCATCAGGATCCAATGGGAAGGCAAGTCATGCAGCAAGCAGGCAAGACCACCACCTATTGAGCTTGGGCTCATGACTCTTTCCAGGGTCTTTTAAGTTGATCGATACTTACTTAACATATCAATCCCTGATGCCCACCCTTAAGGAAGTATGTAGTTGCTTCTGTTTACTCTTGCCTTGAGATCTGGCCCACAGCGGAGAAGTGTCTGTCTAGTCATAGTAGAGTCACAAGGTCTGGCCGAAGGCGAAGGAGTGTCTATCTGTAGTTGTAAAGTCACCATCTTCTATGTCGTCCTTTAGCGCCTGGCCCTGTCTGACTGCCTATAATATTTCTAATTCAGCTGCCTTTACAACAGTACTGTAAGGGTCAAGTCACCGCGGAAGGAGACCCCGAGAGTCCGTCTCTCATGCAAACTGCAAAGGGCAAGCTTTATTTTCTACGTGTACACAGGGCGGTCTGAACACGCGGGAACAGAGCACGCCTTCAGTGTAGAAGACACAGTTTTTAAGAGGCAAAAACCACAAGAATGGGGAGGGAGCAAGCAAGTTACAGAAGCGAATCACATTGGTTAGTTTAGGTTGACCTGTAAAGTAATTGGTGGGCTTTGGGAATATGAGTTTCCAAGGTAACTAAGAGTAGAACAAAAGGGGAACTAACCTCTTTTATAAGAATGTTCTTAGGCCCGGAGATGAGATCTTTGTTCAAGCCAAGAACAGGTGGGCTTTAACTTTGTTAATTAACTTCTTTCACAAGAGTGTTCTTAGGCCGGAGATGAAATGTTTGCTCCAGCGAAGCCTTTGTTTTAGGAACTAAGTTCTATGGCCCCAAATCAGTAGGTAGGGCCCCTTTACTGGAAGACGTTTTATTTTTAATTCATATATGTGATCTTTAAAATTATTTAGGCCTTACAGTACCACATGCCATGCTGACCCCACCATACCAAGCACTGACACTGGGTATGGTGGCTCATGCCTATAAACAACCTGTAATCCCAGCGCTAGGGAGACTGACACAGGAGAATCACTATGAGTCTAAGGCAAGTAGTGAGATCCTGTAACAACAAAAATAACTGGTAAAAAATTAACCTGTGGTGTAGCTCAGTGAGGCCATGTTCAGTCTTTAGCAGGCACACACATACACACCCCCTTAAGATTTACCATTATGAGAATCTGTAGTGTATGGAAATAGACAAAAGTTTTCACTGAAGGCAGATGTGGATTTACAAGAGGCCGAGTCTTTGTAGATTTAAGGTTTTCCTTCTGAACACCATTATTTCACTGTCCTGCTCCTGCAGGGTAGAGCTGAATGAGTACTGTTTCCTTAGACAAGAAGGATTTGAGTTGCTGGTGGTTGATGTCATTTGTGAGGTTTGGACCCCTATGGCCTGGGGAAGTTTCATCATATCTGAGACAGCATTGGAAGCAAATAATTCCCACATTCTTTTATTGTCAATTATGTATTGTTAAAAAAAAATACTTTTTTCAAATGCTTCTCCAATATTACGATTTTTTTAAACATAAAAGTGAAAGAAATTAATGTTTTAAAACTATCTCATTTTTTTTCTGAATATCACTAAGTCTAGAGTTTTTCATTTTGCTATTTAATTTGATAAATACTAGATATTCCTTCCTTTGCACGGGCAGCTCAAAAATTAAATTTTAGATTAATACATCTTGGTTATTTTGTTGAAAATCCCCATAACTGAGAGGTGGTGGAATTTGGGTTATAAATATCTGACTGATAAAAGAAAAGCCTAATTCCTATACTTGCTCACAAGCACTGTCTGTGCAGTTAGGGAGTTTCTACATTTTTCTTTCATATGTAAATTTTAACTCCTTACTGATTGATGTGAACAATTTAAGAATTGTTCTACAAGACTGTTAATATAAAAAGAGCATCTTCTCAGCCACACCAGTTCTCACCCCGCCAAGAGAATTACTTTTTGCTTAAACTGGCCCAGAAGGCCACCATGTGGCCCCCTGCTGTGTCTGGGAGCCCCTCCTGTTGCTCTCTGCCTGTTTTTGCTTTTGGCTCTGTTCTGAAGGTTTCTTTGGCTTGGCACACTCCCCTAGCTAACTACCTGGGTAACTCACTTCCTGGTCCGTGTTTCAGATCTTTTTTTTTTCATTGTGTGTGAGGTCCACAGCCTGCAGAAGGAATTGAGCAGAACTGTGAGTCAAGCTGACCCAGGCTAAACAGTGTATTCTGCTTTCTGTGTTGAGGATAGACTGAAGAAAGGAGGAAGATTTGTAATCCAGAAAGGAGTGAGAAATGATTCCTTCAGTAGGGTGGGAGGTGCCCACGGGAGAGAAGCCGTCAGCTTTGGATACGTGGGCCAGGACTGCTCCCAGGGGGTGGAGTAGTGTGGGGAAAAGCGGCAACCACCATGACTCCAGTGCTTCTGATCCGAGTGGTTGGAAAAAATAAGGACATTCTGCAGGAATTGCCCTATAAATTTAAAGTAATACCAGTAAAATGCCACTGAGTTTTTAAAAGACACTAAAGCTGACTCCAAAGTTCAAGAAAACCAAGTACCAAAATAGCCAAGGAAAGCCTGGAAAGGAAGAGCTGCAGAGTAGGGTTGTTTCTGCCACTTCAAGAAAGCATATTTCAAACAAGAGTTGAAGTGTTGTGCTGGTACCTGTTTAGATCCATGAAGTAGACTAGAACCCAGAAATAGGCCTATATATATTTGACTTTAATAGATATCTTTTTTTTTTTTTTCTTGTTTCAGAACTTTTGTTTACTTATTTTTATGGCTGGCTCAGCCCGCCCTGAGGGCAGGGCTGGCACAGCATGTGGTGCCGGGGATCAAACTGTAGTCCCTGCAGCCGCCCAAGCTTTCCTAAGCAGGCACTTTAGACCACTGAGCCATCCCTCCGGGCCCCTAATAGATATCTTTTAAAAGTGCTTTTTGTTTGTTTGAGCCAGTATCTATAAGTGCAGGCTGACCTTGAAGTCAGTATGTAGCCCAGGCTGGTCTCAAACTTGTGGTGGTCCACCTTAGCCTCCCAGGTGGTAGGATTATAGGTATGCACCACCACACCCAGCTGAGAAAGTGTTTCTTAAATTAGTGGTATAAGACAACTGGGTAGGGCCCAGAATAAAGCTCATTAGCACTGTGTTTGCCTGGTAAGCTCGAAATCCTGAGTTTGATTCCTACTACCTACCAAAAAAAAAAAAAAAAAAAAAAAGACAAATGCATAACCCCCCAAGAGAAAAAAGGAAAGATACTCCTGTCTCACATAGTAAGTGCTGAAGAGATTAAAAGAAAACATCATAATCTAGGTGGGGTGGTACACACCTGTAATCCCAGCTATCCCAGCTACTCCAAACCCTGAGGCCGGAGGAATGAAAATGACAGGCCATCGTGGGCAACGGCAAATGCATTAGATCTTGTGTTAGAAAGGACTAGGGGTATATCTCAGAAGTAGAGCATTCACCTAGTATGCACAAATAAGAAAAATGCTGTAATTGTGTAAGTTCAGGATCATACAAAACAAGCTCTTTCCCTGCCGCCGCCGAGTCGTGCGGAGGCGGAGGCTCGGGTGTGTTCAAGATTCGGCTTTACTGGTAACCCGCCGCCATGGCCAAGGAACGCATTGCTGCTGGAGGTGTAATGGATGTCAACACTGCTTTACAAGAGGTGCTGAAGACCGCCCTCATCCACGATGACCTTGCGCGTGGAATTCGCAAAGCCGCCAAAGCCTTAGACAAGTACATGCATGAGTCTCAATACTGCTGTGGGTTGTTGCATCCGGAACAAAACCGCAGCCGAGGGAAAAAAGCCTGAAGCTCATAGTGCTAGGACAAAAGTTCTGAGTGGCACCCGTTCAACAGGAAACCTAGGAAAAGGCGCCAAGCCCATCCAACTGCGATGAGCCTATGTATGTAAAGTTAGTGGAGGCCCTTTGTGCTGAGCCCCAAATCAACCTGATTAAGGTTGACAACAAGAAACTCGGGGAATGGGTAGGCCTCTGTAAAACTGACCATGAAGGAAAGCCCTTTAAAGTGGTAAGTTGCACTTGTGTGGTGGTTAAGGACTATGGCAAAGAGTCGCAGGCCAAAGATGTCATCGAAGAATACTTCAAATGCAATAAATGAATGAATAAATAAAAAATTTGGCTCACACACACACACACACACACACACAAAAAAAAAAACTACCAAGTTTGATGACCAAAACTGATAGGTTCTGGCCCTAGTATGAATTGCTGAATCATTATGGAGGTCATCTAATATGGCTGAGGCCCTTAAAACAACAGCTTATCTTCCCAAAGACCACTTCCCCCTTCTCCAACTCAGCCCAGGGTGCAATTTCCTTCCACCTGTCCCACCACCTCAGGGAAGGCCCCAGTCAGCTCCTCAGGTAAATCTAAACATCCTCCTCAAACCCCACCCCTAGCAAAAGGCCATAAAAGCCTCAGTCTCCCTTTGTTCCAATTCAGAGAATTCCTTATCTTCCCTGAATTCTCTCCGTGTCCTCCAAGAGAATAAAGCCCTTTCCCCCTTTTCCTTCTGCCTGTTTCTCTGCTGTGACACCGCGGAAAACCTATCAAAAACAAAGTAAAAAAAACTTGTGTATGGGAAAATTTGCATAAATGACAGATTTCTAAAAGTACATTAAAGGCCAGCTAAATAGCTCAGTGGATTAAAGCACCTGTAAGCAGGCATAGTGGGGACCAGGATTCATTCAGGCCTGCCATACCAGCCCCGTCCTCAGGGCACACTGAGATGGCAGTTGAGACTGAGCATGTCTCATGCCTGTAATCCCAGCTCTTGGGAAGCTTTGAACAGGCGGATCAGTGGGAGTCCAATCTGGTAGTGAGACCCTGAACACTGGACCCTTCTCTAAAACAAAATAAAAAGTACATCAAGTATATATATTTTATAATACAGGTCCTGTACCACTGTGCTACAACCCTGGCTTCATATTTTAAAAAGAAAATTAAGAAAATTAATTTAGAAATTAAGAAAAAGGACAACTTAAAGAATATGACAGTTTTATAAAGAGGAATACAGTGTTTCATTTTTATTTTTTTATGGCCAGATCAGCCTGCCATGGAGGTGGGGCTGGCACAGCATGTGGTGCCTGAGATTGAACCACAGTCCCTGCTATTGCCTAAGCTTGCGTAAGCAGGCGCTTTAGACCCCTGGCTCATCTTGCCAGTCTAGGAAATACAAATTAAGTGAAAAGATACCCATGTGATAAAAGAGAAATCAATACTACATGTTTTTTGTTGTTGTTTAGAACAACTATTTTATTTTTTTCAATTTTGGGGATTAAGTCAAACTAAAGCCCACCTCATAGACCCCTACTGAGGCTGTCTTGATGTCAGTTCATGCTTGTGCTGTTGGGGCCTTAGGATGATAGGCTATTGGAGCCAGAAGGCTGCTTTCTCTTTTTCTGTTGGAATCCCAGGGCCTGAGCCACCAGCCTCTGGGCCACAGCCGTATCTGGCTGTGGCCTCTCCACCAGCCTCAGGAGCTCTGGCCTCTTCAGGGCTCTGAGCTTGGACGACCTAGTTCCTTCCATGAGTGGCCGCATCTTGAGAATGGAGAGCTCCTTGGCCAGGCTTCTACAGCTGAGGCCATGCAGAGGAAGATGGGAAGGGCATGCGTGTCATCCACCCACTGGATCTTGAACCCCTTCTGGGACTCACCAAAAGTTGCCAGCAGGCCCCCTGTCTTGAGCGCCAGCTCCAAGCTGTAGGTCTGCACCACATGTGCCAGGTCCTTCTCCCCAGGTGGTTCCTCAATGAAACAGGCCATGTCCAGCTGGGCCTTCTCCATCTGAATGTCCTCTGTCAGGTGCACAAAGCTCCTGCAGCAGCTTACTATAACCACCCTCAGGGCAGCTGGCCTCTTCCTCGTCCTCCTCCTCTCTGTCCACCAGACTGCTCCAGCTGACTTAGCTGCAAACTGGACCTTAGCTGTGTGGCTAGCTCTACCCCACCTTCCTTCCCTGAGGGACTCTCAGGGCCTGGGGGCTCAGCATCAGCAGGCTCTAGCCCTGGCTTGAGGACCTCTCAGGACCCAGGGGCTCAGCATCAGCAGGCTCTAGCCCTGGCTTGAGGATCTCTCAGGACCCAGGGGCTCAGCATCAGCAGGCTCTAGCCCTGGCTTGAGGGCCTGTCAGGGCCCAGGGGTTCAGCATCAGCTGGCTCTAGCCTTGGCTCATTTGAGGAGCTCTCAAGGCCTGCAGGTTCAGCATCAGCTGGCTTTAACCCTGGCTCATTCTCACAGCTTTGGCCTGAGCCCTTCAGGTCCTCTGATTCTTAGTCATCAACACTGGGAGTGCTTGATCATCAATGGGGTCCCCAGCACCAGCATCACCAGGCTCTTCCAAGACCCTGCCAGCTGGGTCCTCTCCCTCAGCCCTGGGCAGAGGTCTCCACCCCATCTTCTTGCCTGCACAGCACCCAGGGCACATATAAAGGCTGTTCTGGCTTTCATCCACAATGCCACTGGCCAGGCTGTGTATCTCGAGGACCAATACCTGCTCCCTGGTTTGAGGTGGACCAAGGACCATGGTATCTACCAGGGTGGGAGGAAGATGGGTAGCAGGGGCCAGAAGGGCCATCTGAACTTGGTACCCTGATGAGCAGGTGACAGTTGACAGTCCTCCGTCTCCACCCCTCACCAACAGAGAAACTGCTCAAGACATCAGACTTCTCCACGGTTCTATGGATCAGGTACTGCAGGCGACTGGGCAAGGCAGGGGGGAAACAGAACCTTTGATAAATGCATCTGCAGCAGGAAGTGGTCCAGCTCTTCCTGGATGCAGCAGATGAAGTCATTCTCAGCTGACAATAAGAAGACCCTGTCCAAGCAGAGAAGGGCCAGGGTGACCAGTGGTGGAGTCATGGTTGCCCAACATGTCGCTGTCACTATCAGGGTCCCCAGGCACCTGCCAATACTACATTTTAAAAAATTTAATTTATTTTGGAAAGTAAAAAGCAAAAACAATATCAGAAACAGGGTAACATACAACAATACATGTTACAGATTTTCAAATCGAGAATAGCTGATTGATAATGCTTGATCTATTATCTATTTTTATTATCAAATCTGTTGCTCAAATTAACATAGTTATGTAAGATTGGACACAAGCTTGCAAGCTTGTTACTGCTTGCTTTCAAGAAACAAAATATTCTTATCTTTTTGTTCTTTACCTTTTTTAGAAAATTTATTTTAAAGAGTATAGTAATAATTGATATGTTAGAATCAGTACACATTTAGAAGACCAAGATGACAGGTATTCAAACATGGTTTTGTATTACATATTGCCATCTTCAGTATAGTTGCTTAGATCACAGACATCAGCATACAGAGTTAGTCAATCTGAAAATTCAACACATTCACTGCTATTTTCAAAAAAATGATGGAGGGTGGGCCAGATAGCTCAGTTGACTAAAGCACCTGCTTAGGCAGAGTGCAGCAACTGAGTTTTGATTCCTGGTGGGTGATTGAGACTGGGCATGGTGGCACGCACCTATAATCCCTATGCTTGGGAGGCTGAAAATAGGAAAATCACTAAAAGTATGATCTGCATAATGAGACACTATAGACCTTGGTGTAGACCCTGTACCAAATGTATACATATTAAAAAAAAGATGGAAATGTTTTGTGCAATCACCTCAGCCATCCTGTATATACTCATGTTTTCCCCCTGCCTTTCTCTCCTTCTTTTCTCTCATCTTCGTTGTTTAATCATTAAGTTCCATTTCTTTCTGTTTTACTTTTATATCTGTTATACCTTTCAGGTTTTATTTTTTTCAGGTTCTTGCACTAGGGAGGCAGTACGATATTTACACACTTGGGTCTGATTTATTGCCCTTTCAAATATAGCTTCTAAGCCGGACGTGGTGGCTCACGCCTGTAATCTCAGCACTTGGGAGGCTGAGGCAGGAGGATTGGTGTGAGTTCTTAGAGACCAGCCTGGGCTACAAAGTGAGCTCAAGGCCAGCCTGAACTGCACAGGGAGACCCTGTCTCAAAAAGACAAAAAAAAAAAA
>PVJA010011622.1:0-54136 GCA_004027025.1 Myocastor coypus | reverse complement strand
AAAAAAAAAAAAAAAAAAAGGAAAGCTTAATTACAATGCATCAATGCATGAAATGCAGAGCTAGATTGGTGAGATGAGCTTTAGGAGGCTTAGATCAATAGCCTCCAACGTTGAAAGCTTCACTGGTGGCCCACTGCAATTGCAGAACATTTGACTGTGTATGCATCTGCTTCCTTTTAGTCCAAAGAGAAGAATTTTCTTTTCCTTTTTCTTAGCAACATCAATAGGGAGGTGGGTCATGCCCACACACTGTGCTCTGTAGAACTATTGTGAGGACAATATGCAATGTGTCAACTTTTAAAAAAAAAAAAAGGGTAAAAGAAAAAAAAGTAATGTTTTTTTTTTTTTTTGTCTTTTTGAGACAGGGTCTCACTGTGCAGTTCAAGCTGGCCTTAAGCTCACTTTTGTAGCCCAGGCTGGTCTCGAACTTGCACCGATCCTCCTGCCTCAGCCTCCCAAGTGCTGGGATTACAGGCGTGTGCCACCACGCCCGGCAGTAATGTTTTTTAAATAATTTTTTTATTAATATTGTTATTGTTTCAATTTAACCATGGTTATATTACGTATTTTCATCATCAGATCAGTTTAGATTAATAGATATAGGTATATAAGATTGATCAAACAATTAAACATTAACACAAAAGTGAAGCCCAAGTGGAATGCGTGCAGGTCAGGATCCTCAGTGTATTGATGCCCAGGGCAAGGCCTCATTTTATTATTTTAAAATATCAAACACAGAAAGCATAGTTTAGAATATAAAGTTACTTAGAACCAATCAAACGTATTTCCGTATGCACCTTTATGCTCTTCCTTATGGTCCGGCAAGGCAGCATTGTTCTTTATTTTCTTTTGAGCACATCTGTTTCTGCTTCGTGTCTCTTTTTTCATATGTTCATATAGACCCTGATGCCCTGCCTTTTCAGTAAGCCGGGGACAGCATGTTTGGCCTCAGACTGTGTTTCTGCCTTAACTGGGGAGGAATCAGTTCCTGAATGGATAGAGAGCTGCTTCAGTCAAAGCAGTAAACATCAATTCACTGCGGTCCTCATGTGCGCACAGCACAGGAGATGTTGTCCTGCTTAGGCTTCTGGGTAAAGATCCAGAGATGCTGTGAGCTGTTGACTGCTCCTGCTCCAGTCTTGTTTACCCCAAAAGAGGACATTTTAATCAGCAGTGATCATTTATGGTCTCTGAGGCTAAAAAGAAGAAATTGGCCGGGTTCTGTCTGTCTCACGCAGGCCCATGGGTCTGTCTGGATAGCACAGTGTGGAACTGCTTTAAAGCATGCAGCAGCAGCGCTAGCAACTGTCTCCTGTATTAAATGCCTTCTGCGTTACCTACCAAATGTGTAGCTATCTAGGCAAAGACCAGATTTAGAGGCAGAGGTACTTGGGCATTCTCAGCTGCTCAGTAGCTAGTGCACAGGCAAATGGTCACACCTCTTCAGTGTTTTGGAGCTACGGTTTTGCGCTCATAACCTAAGTTTTCCCACTCAATGTCAGTTCTTGTGAGATTAGCTCCTGGCAGGTTCTGCATGGCTTGCAAACTGCAGTCTTCTCTCTGTTATGTTTGATCATTTTAAGGAAATTGGGGTAGGTGAGCAAGCGAGCGAGCCTGAAGGACTCTCTGGCCCTTCTGTGCGTAGGAGTTCTCACCTACAAAAATAGAGACGAACACAACTGAGAGAACAGTGTCGGAGGACGCGCTGGCGTCTGCGGAGCGGTGCACATCACTACCACAGAAGGGCGCGCGCACGCTGAGCGTGCGTTGCATAGGAAACCTTTTGTGCTTTTAGGTACTGGTGATTGAACCCAGGACCTTGCGCTGACCAGGCAAGCGCTCATTCTACCGAGCTATTTCCCCGGCCTGACCTGCTTCCTTTGCAGGCCCACACTCCTCACCCAGTTAGGGACAGAAAAGGGCCCATTTTGTTCACTCACACATTTTTGTTTCCACCAAATATTTATTGCTCGGCACAGGAGATTCAGTTACTAATTTTATGTTCTGCTGGAGAGTTAAGAATGTAAGTTAACAGACCAAAAATTGGAGAAAAAGAAGGGCTATGAGGATAGCCAATATTTTGGCCCTAGCTCTTCAAGGTCAATAAGGACTCAGGATATAAGAGAACCTGTGCTGTAATATCCTATAACTCAGAGTTGTCCCAAATTTTCTGGTCAAGGAGATTATGGGACCTCAGAGGAAAGGGATGAATGAAGTATAGTGCATCTAAGGAGAGTCACCCAGAGAAAAACATTCTCTCAGGCTTTCACAGAAAGCAAACAGGCCAAGCAGTGGCCGAGACTAGTCCCGAAGGCTGACACTAACAACAGTTCTACAAAGTACTGTTCATTATGAGCAAGAGAGAGGTCTAAAGCTATGTATGTATACAGGGGCTGGCCAGATAGCTCAGTGGATTAAAGCACCTGCTTAGGCAGACTCAGGGACCATGGTCGGATCCCCCGGGTGCTGTGCCAGCCCTACTGAGACTGGGCATGGTGGCATGTGCCTGTAATCCCAGTGCCTGGGAGGCTAAAACAGGAGGATCACTATGAGTCTGATCTGTGGAGTGAAGCCTGGTAGACCCTGTACTACATATAAACAAACAAACAAACAAACAAGCTATACATGCCTCGTGTCATCCAGTTGAGGAGAAATACTACGAATAAGAGAAGTATCATGAGAAGATCGTCTGAGAAGCAGGGAAGTCAAGCCTTCTTAGAAGAAATCCCCTTAGAGCTAAAGGTGAAAACCTGGGCCGCCTGGGCAAAATAGGGGAAGCGACGCGTCAGAGAGCTCCGGGGCCCAAGGCACTGCGCCTGCGGCCACATCTGGGAAACCCCCGAAAAGCCAAAATGAACACGGGGGCCACTGTGGGTAAGCTCTAATGAGTGAAAGGAGTCAGGCAAGGGAGCCTGGGAGAACCGGAAAGGAAAGCCGAGGCTCTGAAGGCAGGCGGGGGCCAGACCTGCGCGAGGTGGCAGCACTTCTTATTAATCGTCATATGAAAGGTTTTACATTGTCCTTAAAGTACCACAAAGCCGAAAAGAAAGCAAAGCAAGGGCATGACGTAAGTGATTTCTCACGACAGAGAGATCCCTGGAGAGTAGGCGGGGAGGCGGGGCGGGCTGCTTTCCTCGTTCCCCAGCCATGGTATTTGGAAAAGGACCGGGGACCTCCTCCGGCGGTGTCCTTGGTACTGGTGTTCCTGTAAAGGTGACCTTCACTCGTTTGCTCCTTGAATGAACTCTCCTTTGGTCCCCGTAGCACTGTGACACATGCCAAGGACATGTTCTGCACAGAGTAAGCGGCGACCATCCTCCTCTGAGACTCGGCCTCGGGCCTCTGAAGGATGAGGGGCTGTCCTGTGCATCTCGGTAGCGCTCATGCCCCTGGCAGGTGTCTGCTACGGGCTGGGGTCTCAGCCACGTCTGTGATTTTTGCTGTTAAGGAGCCGAGTGACAAGTACCGATTGCTGCTTGATGGATGGAAGCGGGCTGTTTAGACCAGGAGGGCCATGAGTTTTTAACCACGGCCAAAACTTGTAGATATTAATTGGGATCCAAGAGCAGTTTTACCGCGCCTGTGAAGCTGACTGGGTAGCTCAGAGGGTGGCGTTAGAAGGTCGCTCTGGCACGGGAGCAGGTCCCGGGCTTGGCGGTATACTTGGCAAGTGAGTGAATGGGTTCCAGCCCCTTTGTCTCTTTGTGCACCTTGCATGCCTCGTTTCAGGAGCCAGGAAACGTTCTCCAGCCTGTCCTCATCGTCCTCAACTGCACCTTCGCCTCACTAAGGTCTGAGAGATACAAGCTCTGAGATGTCTCCAGAGTTTGCAATAGCAAATTACTCACGGGTCTGAACGCAGGTGTGACAATAATATGGGTCTGTGTGGTAAAGACTCCGCCACTAGCCTGGGTGTTTTTAAGGGGTGAAGGGACCTTTAAGAGGTGTGGCCTCATTGAAGGACAGGAAGTCGCTGGCATTGTGGCCTGCAAGGGACTAGTGCTCACTCGCCCTTCCCCTGTTTTTCTTTCTGACCTCTACTGTAGATCCCCACCATGTGGGCTGTACGGCCACAGGCCTGTGGCAGCTGGGCCACAGAACCACGCGCTGAAACATCTGAAACTGTAATTTAACGTAAACTTTTGCATAAGCTGCTTAGCTGAGGTATTTCGTCACAGCAGTGCAAAGGTGATGAATACAACGTGGCTTCTTCACTGGTTTCCTCATATGTAAGATGAGGCTCAAAAGGACGGAAAGCAAGACAACCCCAGTATTACCTCACAGGATTTTATTTGATAAATACTTGATGAGTAGTGCTGCTTAGTTTTTCTTAGGATAGGGGAAGATGATTCAGTTCCTTAAAACTTTCCATCTAATATTTCCTATGGAGATATTCACCCAAGAATCCTTGAAGGTATAATTTTTATAAGGAAAAGTGAAATTAATTTGTTATTTTTCTCTCTGTGGTACTATTACTGAAAGTAACATTCATCTGAAAAGATTGTACATGAGATTGTTTTTTCATTTTTGTCCACATGGGTATTGATTTCAACTTTGTCTGCTACCAACATACAGTAATTTACAAAGAACATACTTAATGGAGATTTGGATTGAAGCGATTGTTAAAGAAACAGCCTTCCCAGAGCACCTCTTAGCACTGCTGCTTTGCTGTCTGAAGACTGTGCAAACAGAGCTATTATCTTTGCTACTTGTAATTTTCTCAGGCTAGGCTAGTGGCTTGAGCTCCTACTAACTCCCAGCACTTTTCAATGCTTGTCTCCATGTCTTTGGTGCTGGCTCCCTAATTGAACAATCTGATTTTTCTTTCCAAGAAACGCTACATTGGAACTGCAGGTACAAGTCTTGAACAGTGTTCCACGAAAGTTGGCTTTTCTTACGGCGTAGACTTTTCACGAATCCGTTAGCTCTCCAGCATTTCCGCCCTCCTCACCCTTCGTCGGCAGGGTGAGCCCGTTTGCTCACTGTCCTCATAGTCCAGTCTGAAGGCAGGCACCGTAGCTGAGTGTGGCTGTTCAGAATTTCTGAAACTGATGAGATCAGCAAGCTTCGGGGAGGCGTTTAGCACTGCCGGGTACACTGGTACCTGGCTGTGGAGTCCTCAGGATTGGACTTTATAGTCTGTGTTTTTTCCAGTACTTTCCTGGAATGTCCTTAGATGGCATAAAGTTTATAGCTCCCTATAGTCCCTCTGACAAGCCTGGAGACAAAAGGGGAGCAAAGGTCTTCATTCTCATGCGGCCTATAACTCCCGCCTCTAACAGCTCTTCACATCCTCCTGGTCAGTGGGAGTCTGTCTCTCTGAGAGCTGAGAGCGGAGAGGGCCCCAGGGTGTTTGTGGAGAAACACAGTTCACGGAGAGCAGTACCTGGGCGAAGAGAACACTGGGGGTGGGGACTGCAGAGCCGGCTTTCATTTGTCCAGCGTTTCTTCCTCCGGTTCACACTGTACCATATGCTAGGTCAAACCACACTCTAATTGTCTTGGCCTAGCTTTTATCTTAGTTACTTTAAAAGGTTACACCTTCTGGTCTAGCGTAAACATTGATGTTTGGAAGGCTGACACAGAAAAGTTCACTTAACTGTCTCAGTTAAAGTCATTAAAAAACGAAAGGAAGAAATGTCCATGCCTCGTTTTATTGTCACGTCCTACAGGGGCCTTGGTGCAAGAGGGTCGTGGAGTAAGGCGTTTCCTGCTTGAGAAAGTGCAGCTGTTGCTGAGAGTCGTGGAGTGCCACCAGGGGGCCCCTGCCCTCCCGGGAGGGCTCTGTGCCAGGGGAAGCAGGCCCACCCTCTGTGCCCAAGCCACACCCTGGCCCCTCACCTCTCATCTGGACAGACTGGGCAAGTGGGTGAATGGGAAGAGAGTTAGAGAGGGAGGTACTGGCCGAGGGAGAGTGAGGCGCCGCCTGCAGAGACAGAGGCCTTGTGTTAGCCAGGATGGCCAGCTTGTGAAATGCCCTGGGTCCACTAAGGAAAGCAAAAGGAGCTTCATGCCAGACAGTGGCTACCCAGCGACCAGATGACGAAAGAGAAAACAGAAGCTAAGTGGTCCGGGGTGGGACATTCCACGCAGCAGCTGCCCTAGCGCTGAGGGAAGGCCAGGGGAGGCTGGCAGCAGCTGGCTCCCCCGGGGTCTCCTCTGAAGGCCAGTGCCACTGGCTGGTTCGGAGGCCCTGGAGAAGCAGCTCCCAGGTTGCCCACGCTCCTGGGCGGTGGAGGCGGAGCCTCTCTCCCCAGCTCTCTTCTGGCCTTCCTCCAGAGTGTACGGTCAGCTCCTGACGGCAGCCAGCCGGTGGGAGTCTGTGAAGCGCGGCGTGCGAGCGCTGGACCTCACCGCGGAGCGGAGCACTAGCCAGGCCCACGGAGATGGGTGGAGAGCTGGCGCGGCCTTGTTTCCCAGATGGTCTCCTCTGCGAGGACTCCACCACCCACTCCTTTCACTTTCTCAGCAATGAGAAAAAGAAATCGAGGAGCAGAGCAGGACAGAGAGAAGAGCGCCCCAGAGCAGCCTGCACCCTCTCGTCTTGGTCTGGATCAAGTGGTGGGAGCCGTCGCCTATGGGCCACGCTCAAGAGCATGTTCAGTGGGGCCAGTAGGCAAAACTCAGTATGGACCAGGGCGTTCAAACCCGGTAGGCAGGCAAAGGAAGGGGTCTCACCCCAGTGTGAAGCCTCCTCCTCAGCCTGTGGACACTCCCCGTGGAGAGGGCGTGGAGTCTCATTTGCCATGCAAGCGGTGGTGCCTGAAAGACTGCCATGTCCAACGTCAAGTGAAGCAGAACTCCTTGCACTTAAATCTTGTTTCCTGCCACTATGTGGAAGGTTAGAATCTGAAGAGGGAGGCAGGGGCCAGGGACATGGCCCAGTGGCTTAAGTGCCCGGCCGGCAAGTGCAAGGTGCAAAGTTCAATCCCTGATAAGAAAATAAATAAATAAATAGAGGAAGCTGGGGGGAGGACGACTCACTTCCTCATCTTACTCCAGTTTGTGTTCAACGGCCAACAAGTAGGAAGAGGGAAAGGGGATGGGCCGAAAGCAGTTGTAGGATCCATCCTGGCATGGCGGCGCACACCTGGAGGCCTCGCACCCTGGGAGGCTGAGGCAGGAGGATCACAAGTTGTAGCCGAGCCTGGGCAATTTAGTGACTGAGTGGGACCCAGTCTGAAAAAATAAAGTGTTGGAGCTGTAGCCCGGCCTGTGAGGGGGACCCTAGGTTCAATCCTGAGCACCGCACCCCTTGCAAAACCATAAAGAGGACTGGACTGAAGTCATTTTCTCCGTCAGCGCTATTGGTAAGGAAGAGGAGGTAGACTTGGCGGTGGGGAGGCGGTTCTGGGAGGAAAGCTCAAGGCCAGCCCCTTCATGCCTGCTCTGCCAAGTTCAGAACGTTCCCTAAATCAAAGCACCAGGATGAGACATTGCAGCACACCACCTCCAGCGCGAGGGACAGCCTCCCACGAGAAGAGCCGTGTCCTAGGAACTCAGGGTCGCCCTCCTCTTCCTCCTCCCTGCATGGCATGGCCTAGCACGTGGGCAGAGCTTAGGGTTTCTGAAGAGTTATCCGTGCTCACTACAAGCCCTATCAGGCAGCGACCACCAGGGCTGACTGCTGCAGCCTGTTACAACCAAACCCTCGCACTTGCTACAGCAGTTGGGTCTTTTTGTTTTGTCATTTTAGGCTTTAAATCTCATGGAGAAAGGGAAACGCAGAAAAGGTGAAATTAGATAAAGAATATCACAGTCCTTGGATGTAGCACAATGCTAATGCAAGTCAGAAGCATCTTTTAAGGAGGATAATAAATTATCAATATACATATGAAATCAAACTTAAAGTTGTGACACTCATCACATTGGACATTCTTGAAAACATTTTGTCTTGATTAAATAATTCGTTTCCTACTTATTGGGAAGTAAATTTTATAATGGAAGAACAATCTTAAAGGAAGAAAATATATCCTATCACTCTATGATGTTGATCTTAAATTTGATAAATTCTAAAACTTCAGTATCTTTTAAAATATGCTTTTTTCTACTATTAAGAGCACCATTCTAAAAAATTACTCAGCTCAATTTATACTTCCCACATCAGAGCAAACAAAATTAATAAAATGATTTAACTGACTTCCATCTAAAAAAGAGGTTGGTAAGATCAGTAAGCTGTATGATGTCAGGTTAAAAGAGTGGTTTTAGAACTAAATTTTTATTTTATTACTTTTCATCTTAAACAGTGGAAATCACGCCTTTGCGAATGTTCCACTACTGTTCCGTTCCAACAGTTGATTTCCTTATGTGTCAGGATAATTATGCCAGCCTCATCTGCTCTTGAGAGATCCCTGAAATCAGTTACGCAGAGCGCCTGGACTGGCACAAAGCAAGTCGTCTGTCTGCGGCCATCTGCATGGCAGCCAAGAAGACCAACAGTCTGCAGCTAGAGAGCAAGTGTGACCGTTGTCCTCACATTCCTGGCAAGTCCCAGACATAATCAAAATTGGTACCCGGGAGTGAGGATGTGAAAGTTTTTCTATCTCACAAAAGCAGCCTGAGACAGTGCCCACTGACACGTTCCCAGTGTACTGAAATCATTGTGGAGCTTTAGCCGCATTCGACTAATTCCTCCTCCTCTTCCTCCTCCTCTTCCTCTTCTTCTCCTTCTCTTTCTCCATCTCCTTCTTCCTCCTCCTCTTCTTCCTCTTCCTACTCTCCCTCTCCCTCCTCTCTCTCTCCCTCTTCTGCCTTTCCCTCTCTCTCCCTCCTCTATCTCTTCTCCACCTCCCTCTCCTTTTTCTTCCTCTTCTTTTTTCTCCTTCTCCTCCTCCTCATCCTCCTCCTGCTCCTCCTGCTCCTCCTCCTGCATTTGGTACAGGGTCTCCTTTGCAGCTTGGACCCCTAGTGATACTCCTGTTTTCAGCCTACCCAGCTCTGAGATTACAGACGTGAGCCACCATGCCTGGTCTTGATGGCCAGCTCAGCAGGCTGGGGGGCAGTCAGGTGCAGCATGTGATTTCAGGGATTGTACTGGTTCCCAAACTTGCCGGAACAGGGGCTTAGTCTACTGAACTATCTCTGTGGCCCGCATTTATTCCTTGTGCAGTTATCTGTGGCAACAGTACTTGTGTCACTCCCTGTGCTGGGCACCAAGGGGTGGATATTTAAAAAAAAATGACCGCTTGACTTTCTGTGTCTTGAGGACAAGCCTTTGTCAGAAAGGGCCTGCTCAGAGGAACTCATTGGATGCGAGTGAGAGAGAGATCAGGGGAGGTGCTGTTTCCAGGAGGTGAACCAACATGGAGGCTGACCACATGGCATGGTGAGACGCCCTAAAGACAGCGATGCTGGAAAACTTTTGCTGGTTCTGTGCAGGAAGATGGTGCCGGGAGGCTCCCTGTGAGAGGAGAGGACTTTATCTATGGCTGTCCTATGGCCACCAGAGCGAGCCTCCCTTTGCTCTTCTGGTCCCTGGAAACTGGCTGCCTCCTGCTGGCTGAACATTCACAGGAGCTGGCAGGCTGGCAGAGCCGTGGGATGGGACGGCCTGGAGAAGGAGGAAGAGGCCTGAGGGCGGAGGAGGAGTCTCACTCTAGTTTTTGCTTTTCCTATGAAACAGATGTTGGAGGGTTTTTTTTAAAAATATAAACATAATATATTTTTATGGTAGAATATTTGGAAAATTGCCATGGAACTCATAATCCTGCTTTTTATTAGGCACGCTGTATTTCCAGTTGAGGACACATGAATTTATCCAGCAAACTCTCACTCAATTAATGATAAAATAAAAATGTATTTTTATGCTCATGAACTCACAAGATGACTGTTGCTTGTTATTTTGCCTCTCTGGCTGTCCCAAGGTTCCTCAGCATGGTGTTCACCTGTCTGCACCACATTCTTGACACATTATTGTTTCGTCTACATGTTTGAACGTCGTATTTCTGTACACAGTCTCCACAGGCACATTCTGCCCGTTATTTAATAGCAAAAAGAAAACCTCCAATAACCTGTACACCACGCCACCATCATCCTTGGGCACGACTTCTTCAATATTTTTTCTGTGTTCACAATTTTCGAAAGGCCATTGTCAGCGAATGCTTGTACATATGTATCTCACGTTTAGAGCCGAATGTACTCTTGCTTTTTAAAAATTTAGACATATAAACTTTTTTTCTTTTTTGACTTCAAGTATAAACATTTTTTACTTACCACTGGTTGGTAATCAGTCCTTGGCATCTTCTGAGGATATTCCCTTTCTTGGCAGATTGAAACAAACACCCAAGGAACCTCTGGGATTCTTCCCCTCATTTCCAAAGGCAAGAGCAATGTTTCTCCCTCCCCTCCCCTCAACTCTCCCACCCACTCTGTCAGTCGCGCTGCCAGCGCTCCTGCATAATATAGGCAAATTATGTGTTAGAAATTCAACCTTGGTTTCCCGGGTGATGGTGTGGATGAGGCTACTTAGCATTCCGAGTCACATAGCTGTGATGCCCTCTCTCTCTCTCTCTCTCTCTCTCTCTCTCTCTCTCTCTATATATATATATATATATATATATATATATATATATATATATATATGTAGTGTTAGAGGCAGGCTTTTCAAATCTGGCATAGATTAAGAATTTAAGTGGAAAGAGTGAGCAGTATGCAGGAACTCTCAGCTCAGTAACTCAGGCCCTTTTTAACACCAAAATCTTTGGGACTGCCATGTGGACTAGCGCTCCCTAGGCCTGGTCACTTTCCAGCTAAGCTTCGCAGCCTCAGAGTTCTTCATATTTTCCCGTCGTCTATTGCAAGGCCAGGAATTTAGATTTGAACTGCCTCCACTCTAGCGTTTTTATAAACCCAGCGTTAGTGTTCTTCTCGACCTTATGGGGAACTGGGTGCATAAATTAAACTTTTCTGATGTCACTGAAGTTTACTGTTGCTGCCAATGACCTATATAAAATCAATGTCACAACTACTGCGCCTCTATCTCAGAGGAACCAGGAAGCTCTAGATCTTTCTAGATACTGGTTGCTAACCTTATCTGTGACAACAACTTTCTGTGTTTACATATACAAAAGATTTAAACTGTTGGTCAAGACAGATTAAGATTTTTCCTTTTTCCTCATGGGCATTTTTTTTTTTTTTTTTGGCAATGGGTTCCTTCTCCTTTTTGACAGAACCAAGGGGTTATATTTTTAAAATTCTGAATCTGATGTTGTTTAACTATATTATTTTGGCCAAACATATTTTCTGGCCCCTCTTCTTTCATCAGAGAAAGAACTGTGACAGTAATTGCACAGATATGTTGAGGGCCAAATGAGCTATTTTATAGGAAAGGCCTCGTAAGCCATAAAGCTTCATGCAAATACATATTATTTTGTATTCTTCTTGCTCATTGATTAGTTAGGAGCCTAACTGCTACCCTGTATTTTATTTACTCCCTCCTCCACAGCGTCTTCGTACCAGCCTCTTGGGCTATGTGTTTTGTGAGCCTCTTTCTCAGCATGACAAATTTAACTGTCCTGGCAAATTCTGGTGCGGTTTATACATAAAGAGGGTACCCAAGCCAAGTGGGACTTTCGAGAAGATGCCACACTTTCTGGTTAAAGGTACGCAGCTGCGCCTTCATTGCGTCTTTTTCTCTTGTAGGTCTCAGCCATCGCCAGCAGGAGCGCTCTGAGCAGCGGCTTCCGGAGCGTGGATCCGCCCCGCGTCTACGATGAAGAAAAGCAGGAGCGTGATGGCCGTGGCTGCAGAGGGGGTAAGCGGCCGCCCCGCGTGCGCTCCGTGCTCTGCGCCAAGGGGGCCAGTGGTGACCTCACGACCAGACACATGAGGGCACTGTTGCCACCGCTCTGTCATTAGGTCTCTTGGGGACATGGGCCTGACCATGCACCTGGATCCCACGTTTTACACGGCAGACGGCAGGTGCGAGCTTCCCTCTGCCACTTGCCAGAGGCTGGCCCTCAGCCTTATTGCTTTGGGCCACCAAGCCACCAACCTCTGGGCAAGTCCACCCGCTAGTCATCAGTTACTTCCTCTCTTTATGCTGCTGGGGAATGCACTCCTTGGTGACGCTGTTCCATGGTGTGACCCAAGCGCATCTAGCTATGGGAAGTCACTCCCATGGTAGGGTCTCCTTCAAGAGGGCTGTCGGGGGAGCCCTGCTCTGTGTCATTTGAAGAAGTCTCTGAGCTCACTCTCTTTGTAGCGTCAGGTGTGGCCAGCTGAGATCACCTCTCCTTGATTCAGTTGACCTGTCCGCCATTAGTAGGTTTTGCTTAGCTATCTTTAACCCAGTTGCCTCGGTAGCTGAGCTGGGAGCTGAGTGCCTCTGATTGGCCACGCAGAAGGGAAGAAGGGTGGAGGGAGGAAGAGGAGGGACTCGCCACGCGCCCGCTCCTGCTCCCCATGCAGAGGAGCAGCTGCACGGGACTCGGACCTGCCAGCTTGTGCGAAGTGCCCAGGACGGCCCAGCGCAGTGTTCAGGGCTCTTTTCAGCTCTGACCTTAGATTTCATGATGCGTGGCAGACAGAGGTCCCTTGGCCACCAGCAGTTAGCTTCCTCTTGGCATTCCTGGAAATGCGAAGATAGGGCCTGGCGGAAGGGAAACGCAGGTCCGTGGTAACTCTGTGCGGTCTCTTTCCGCCGGTCCAGTTGTGTCCAGTTGAGGCGTGGCTTCTGTTCCAAGGTGCCCAGGATCCGTGCTGCCCTGGCCCAGCACTCCCTGGGGTGGTGGCACGTGTGCAGCGGATGGTGCTGTCGGGAAGGGCAGCGCACCAGGGAGCGAGGTGTCGCACCCAGCGCTGGCAGAGACACCCACCTCTCGTGGGCGGGGGGCGCGCTGTTCCTTTGTCTACACCTTCAGCACCATTTTTATTTTCTCTTCGCTTTTCCATGCTCCTGCACCAAAGGGAATGTCCCCTGTTACATTCTAATTTCTCTGTGCCAGTGCCAGAAAGCTACATTCGGATTTCCGTGCACTGCTTAGAATCTCTAGAGAGAAACTTCGAGAATTTAGTAGTTATTTTTTCCTTAGGGCAGAGAGCCTGGGAGTGTCACTTCATAATATGTATAAGCTCTGTGTTCCAAGGGTTTCCTTTTCATAAGAATAAAACTGAGCCATGTTTGTAAATGATAGCCAATTCTTTTTCTTTCTTTCTTTCTCTCTTTCTTTCTTTCTTTCTCTGTTTCTCCTTTCCTCCCTTCTTCCTGTCTCTGTCTCTGTCTCTATTTCTGACTCTGTCTGTCTGTCTGTCTGTCTGTCTGTCTCTCTCATTGTATCCTTAAGAGGAAGCATCCTGTAGGAATGGTTGCCACAGTTAAAAGAGGGAGAAGTCTGCGGGTGAAGACCTGAGAAAAGCCCAGAGTGGCTAAATACCCCCAGCCGTCTCCTGCCGGGGCTTCAGCCTCTGGACGTGACGTGCAATGCTTGAGCACGAGTCAGGGAAATGTGCTGTCAGCCTAAATAGAGGCAGAGTTTAAGCATACGATGTCAGTACTTAATGAGTGTGTCTAACAGTGACACTGACACTGTGTGTTGAAATGATAGTATTTACATGTCAGAGGATAAATAGAACATATTATTCAAACAACACCCACCTGTTCCTTCTTACTTTTGAATGTGACCGCTGTGTCGGGAGCTGTGGTGCCGTCCCTGGCCCCACAGAAGCTCAGGCTGGCCTTCTGGTGGGCAGTGCCAGCCTTGGACTCCTGCCTGCACAGTCTTCCCAGTCCAGGGCAGAAGCCCTACCAGGCTTGCTGGGGGAGCCCCTGCCCCAGGTAGCACCAGTTTAGCAGATGGTGTTTTATGTCCCACGTTCAGATCATGTGTCCACCTATAAGTTAGGGACATTTTATTATATTTGCTTTTGTTTTAATTTGGCAAATTTTTATTCAGTACTTTAAGCATTTATCTAATATTAATTTAACATCTTTTATGAGTCAAATGTGGTTTTAGAGGGACAGAAAGGTACGACAAAATGTCCTTGTTCCCTTGGAGTTTATAATCCAAAGGGAAAGGGAAAAATTTGCAAGTTATAAAATAAGGGTCCAAGAGAGAAGTGAGGTTGGGTGGGGTGCACAGCACAAGTGACTGATAAGAATGGGTTGTATGGGGGAAGAGGGGGTAAGGAGAGGCAGATGTGCAGAGGGCCCCAGCTGGGCGGGGCCCAGCAGGGCGAGAGGGGAGGGCCCAGCAGGGTAGGGCTCAGCAGAGCGGGGGGCTCTGCACAGCTCCAGGAGGGGTGCTCTGCTCCTGGTGGAGGACACCGCACATGCGGGTCTTTCCTGCCTGCCCAACTCAGGCTCGGTCTGCTGGAGTGCAGAGTGACTGGAGCCTGAGCCCCGCCCACCATGCGTGTGCATGTGTACGTGGTGAGCAGACGCCTCCCACAGCTGGCTGGGCCTGACACATGTGCCGAGGACAGCAGGCATTCAGTGCTGTGCATTTGAGAAATAAACTCTAGAAGGAAGAGGTAAATTAAACGCCATCCAAGTACCAAGAGCAATTAATTATGATCTGTGGGATTGTCTGTGGAGGGGAGCTGGAGGCTTGGGGAGGAGTAGAAAAGGCAAGATGACCGCAAGGTCTGGGGGAGCAAGCAGCACAGGGCAGCGCTGGAGAGTGAGCACGGGTAACGTGCCCCAGGGTCATACGCCTGCACCTGGGCTACACATGTCACATGTATGTGTGTGTGTGATGTGCATGTGCATATATAGTGTTTTATGCAGAGGGCAGCTGTCCCTGTCTGTGTTCTAGTTGTAGTTTTACACTTCTAACCATGGACGTTAGGAGATGATTGTGAAGAAGACAGTGGCCAGGAACGGCACCAAGAACCAGCCCCAGGCAAGCAGCCCCGAGTGGGTGCTGACCGCCTAGGTAAAACCACATTTTCCCAAGGGAACCCCACTCGTGGGCCGTGGTGACACGGAGCCTGGACAGGGACCCTGAGTACCCACTGAGGACGCCTGTGTTTTCCGCCCCTGGCTTCACAGAGCTGAGAGTCCCCGAGCAGCAGCCCACATCAGAAGTGTCCCTCAGAGCTCTGCATGTCCTTTGGAAGATGCTTTGTCCCATCTCCTCATCGCGAGGTTAGCTGGGAGAGCTACTCAGGAGCAACCCCCAAATGAGCAAGATAGACAAAAGACACAAGCGGAAGCAGGGATGAAGCCTGTGCTTCGTATGCATGATCTGTGGGTGTGTCAGGGGTCCTCAGTCGCCCTTGGTAGGAGGGCAGTCCAGGGACCTGTCCCGTAGAGGTCTGTCCCCTTGCGCTCTCCCTCAGGCTTTTCCTACTCAGGCGCAGGATCTCACACTGGCTTTTCCTTTGTGAGAATGCTTCAGAAGCAAAAATAATGATTTGTACACAAACTCACAGGAAGTGATGGTTCATCCAAAACTAGGTTGTTTATTGAAGGGTTTAGTCATCACATGCACTTGCACAGGGGCCCAATCACATGTTCTGTATTTTGCATGACAGTGGCTCAATCACAAGGGTTAAAATAGGAAAGTAATGCCTACAGCACAGTTGCAACATTTGAGAAATGACTTGACTCTGCCTAGCTTCTGAGGCTGTTAGTAATTTGGGGAGTATAATATAAATTACAGGTATGATTTATAGAATTAGAGTAATTTTGGACAACGGTACATTTCAAGACAATATCGGTATTTCCAGTTTTTAATTTAGTTTCTGAAAAGCTACTCCACTGAGCCTCTCGTTTGTGGTACTGCCTTTCAGATTAACTGGGGTCTTCTTAAAGAAATCCTTTAATTCAAAGAATGACTTTCAACCTGTAAATTCAAGTGTCGGGCAGAGTTAGAGTGGATGATGGCTTGTGGCAGGTGTGCCTTTCCCATAAGGGCCCACTCGCTGGGGTAACCCTGGTGTGTAGAACCTTCTTTTCCCAAAACGGAAAACTGTCTGGTAACGGTGTCACCAGGTCCTGGTGCCAGGGGCGGGGCTAAGCGACAGCTTCGGTTCTGCTCCTTCAGGCCAAGCTTCTCTCCCACGCCATGAGCAGCACATCAGAGACTGAACACAGCGTGCTTCCAGATAATGGCCTCCTATGTGTGTATTGGGAGCTAGACTGGTTATTTACGGTTGTCATTTCTGGCTTTATAGTTTGTTCTTAAATGTCTTTAGGAATGTTTTGCATACCTTTTCTTTTCAATGTATTTGTAAGTCTTTTAAGAAAGAAACATTCTAAGCTTTCCCTTTGGATTCTGATTTCCAATACATACACATGCACACACACATGCACACACATGCACACACATATGCACACACATGCACACATACACATTTAGGTGATGCTAGGCTGACCATAGATTTTCTGTAATAACAAGTCACTGAGCAGTAAGCCAGATACATTCAAGGATATTTCAGCCCTTAGAAAATTCTAGATTATGGTCTTCTTCCGATTACTGTACTGTGGCTCTGCTGAATTTTAATACTTTAGTCGTGCTTCAAAGCTGTTAGCCAGTCATCTGTAAATGTAATAACTGGTCTCTGGGCAGGGAAGGTGGGCTCCTGAAGAACTTCCGGGCTTGTCTTGCCCGACTGCTGTCATCACAAGTGGTCTTGTGTGGGCCAGATGTGAGTGAATTGCTAGGGCACACTTGTGTGAGACGCCAGGCTTCTCTTTGCCATGAACTCCTCTTAAGGAGCACAGTGCTAAGCCATAGGAGAGGTGCATCCCATGTGTGTTGAATGGACGCAGCAGGACCCCAGCTTTCGGTTCCCTGTCCTTAGGTGAACTAACTTAGTGTTGGTTGTGCACAGGGCAGGGAGGGCAGAGAGCTGTGTTAGCTTATGCTTTGGGCGGTCAGACCTCAGGCCGCCTCGGGTCCAGCCAGATGTGCTGGTGGGCGCTGTCTGCACTGCTAGGGCACAGGTGATTCCTGCTGAGCAGTGAGTGGCCTTGGCCAGGCGGCGAGTGTCCTGCTGCGCTCTGGTAGCTACAGAGGCGCGAATCACAGCTCCTCAAGGGCATGCTGCCCTCCGTAGCCGCTGCACATCTTGCCTTCGAGCCGGTAGCAGTGGTGCCCAAGACCGAGGTTCCTTTGGGAAGTCCACTTGCATTCATCACCAGGGGACGCTGAAGGGTAGATATACATGATCCTGGGGTACAGCTCAGTGCGTTTGTCCCTTCACATGTGTTCCCCTGGAGTCAGCCTCCGGGCATGGGCTTGGAGGTGTCAGTGTAGGACTAGACGGGCTCTCTGCAGAAGCTGCTACATAAGTTAACAAAAACAAAACAAAACAAAATCTCCAACTGAGGGACTTTTTTCTTTACTGGGACAGGAACGGCCAGCCAGTTGTCCACAATCATCAACACCGCTGCCTTAACACAGAAAGTACTTTCACTTTAAAACATTGAACAAGGAACTTCATCTCCAATTATGGTTTATTTTCATGTTGCAGAATGACATTGATTTCCAGGATCTATTGGCAATTTGACAATTTTCACTCTAGCAAATTAAAGCAAAAGCAAAAAGAAATATGCAAGGAAAGAAGCAGCCTTCTGTGGCCTGTGCTGCTCTGGTAAACGCTATGGAGGTGCCCGGGATCTCCAGGAATAGCACCCGGCAGGCTAGCTTAGCAGCTGGGGTCAGCCGGGCCCCAGCCCAGGCTGTGAGGGTCAGTGTCAGGTTCCCACTGGGCGAGGAAGTTAACCAGATACGCTTAAGCGACTGCTTGCTTGTCTGTTATCTGATCCCCCCTCCCATCTTACAATTTGCCTTTCATTCTCTTGTCTCTCTTTTCTCTTTTCCTGCGGCTCCTCCAGAACGTTAAAGATTATTTTGAATGTAGCTTGAGTAAGTCCTACAGTTCTTCCAGTAACACACTCGGGATCGACCTCTGGAGAGGGAGAAGGTGCTGCTCGGGAAACCTGCAGCTGCCGCCGCTGGCGCAGCGCCAGAGCGCCAGGGCGCGGACGCCCGAGGGAGATGGCCTCGCCAGACCCACCACGCTGCCCTTGACGGCGCTCCCCAGCATCTCCATCACCACGGTCAGCCAGGAGCGGTGAGTGGGCTCGGCGCCACGCGCGGGGTCTGAGCTGCATTTCCCAGTCACTCCAAATCGACTTCTCAGTATCGCAGTGGCAGCTATTTGTGGAATAGCTGAGGCTGCCGGCATTGGGAGAATTTATTTTGTGCTGAGTAGCAACATATGATCTTTTACGGTGATAATATTTTCTACCTTTAAAAATTCTTAAAGAGAATACAAATTGGTTTTTTTTGAAGAAAAGCATTAGAGGGACTGGGGAGATAGCTCTGTGGCACAAGTGCCTGCTAGGCAAGTGCAAGGTCGTGAGTTTGAACCCTGGTCCCGCAAAAAAAAAAAGCATTAGAAACAACAGAATTTTACTAAACAACATAATAGGAATTTGACAATGGTTGGTGTATTACATAACGTTATCTTCAAATTAGTTGTTTAGATTACCAGATATAAACATGTAAAATTGATAAAAAGAAAAGTTATATAAGAAATTAAAAGGAAGAAACAATTTCAGCATTAACCCCTCCTTTCAATACAGAAGCAGAAATTAGCAGCACAGTTGTCCAAGCTACCCTACATATACCCATTTGCCCATATGCCCATATACCCATATACTCATATGCCCATATACCCATATACCCATATACCCATATACTCACATGCCCATATACTCACATGCCCATGTACTCACATGCCCATATACCCATATGCCCATATGCCCATATGCCCATATGCCCATATACCCATATGCCCATATACCCATATGCCCATATGCCCATATACCCATATACCCATATACCCATATGCCCATATGCCCATAATTACCCCATCTTTCTTTTGTCCTTCACATCCCAGTCTCTCCCTCCCACTGGACAAATTCTTTCCCTTCACAGAACCTGTTGTACCTTTCAGACCACGTTTACTCTTCCAGGTTCTCTACCTCTTAAGAGGGAGCAAAAGCTCTCTCCAGAGCCCGCTGAGGGGGAGCGAGATGCACTCCTGTTCACGTCAAGGAAAAGCCAACTTCTTGCCTCTGATAGTCTTTTTTTTTTTTTTTTTTTCAAAAATACTATTCTGTGTGGATTCCTTCTTAATTTACACAAGTATAATCATTTCAGCCTGTTACACTTCGGATGCATCGCTAGTTTCCTTTTATTGCAATCCTATCTTGCTAATTTCATAACTGAGTATAAAATACCTCATTAAAAATTAAAGGAGCAAGGGAAACTGTGACGAGAGACGCCTGGACTTGTAGTTTATATTCATGTCAGAGGCTACATCTAGCTGGGGCTAAGGCATGACGAGCATGACTTCTTCATGTGGTTAAAGCAGTGCATCATGTTACTTCCAGGGCGTGTTTTAGCATTCATTTGACTGCTGCACTTTCCTGCCTACTCACTTCTTTTCTCTCTGTGTAATTTTCAAATATTTTCCAATAATAGCCCATATATATACAACATGGAATTTTATCATTAGCAAAATATTTTCTCTATGTAAACTTTATAGAATTTTAAATTATAGTCATGTGGTACTTCCAGAATCACTTTCTCTTTCGATCATTTATTAAAAGGAAGGATTAAACACATTATTGCATGAAATCGTTCCCCGGTTGCTGTCAGTGGGCTTTCCTGGGGTGGTGGCCATGTGCCTGGTGGCCTGCCTCACACTGAGCCTCTGGTGCTCCCGAGCACATCCATATGAGCTCTCTGAAGAACAGAGGATATCTGCCTCCTGGTGCTTATTCAACGTCCTGAAAGTCAGACAGGCAGCACGAATGGGTCATCAAGTGCTTTGTGCTTGGCAGAGAAGCAGGTGAGGGCGTCGAGGAGAGCGTGGGCTAGAACCCTGAGAAGCGTTGAGTTGGCACGGTAATGCTCAGAGCCCGTCATGAAAACCAGAAGTGGAGGCACCGTTCCTGGAGGGCGTGCTCAGTCGCACAGCTCCCAGAAGATTGGTTTGGGCTGTGCTTCTGTGTGATTATAGACGTGGAGCTCTGATGGCTTCTAGCGGGCTGAGGGTGTGGCTGGGTGGCACAACGTGTGCCGAGCATGCTGGCGGCCCTTGGCTCCACCCTCGCATTAGAAAACCACTTCCACATTTAGTTTTCAGCAAGCGGGCATTGGTATAGTTCCACCAATGGCTAAAGTGTTAAAATGCTGTCGTGCTACCTCATAAGCCAATGTCCTCCAGAGTGCTTTGACTGCCCAGCTCAGCCAAGACTCCTCCCACTGGCTCCCGGGGTTCCCCACGATCTGGCAACAATGAGGTGATGATCGCCAAGCACAAGTTTGGTTTTGGAAAATGCTGGCGCGGTATCTGTTTTGGGGCATCCTGAGCAAAAATGTATCGTGCACACTTTCAGCTCATTGAAGTCAGAGATGTGTTAGGCCTTATGGAGCTGCGCCTTCCTCAGAAGGACCGAACCGAGGCTCTGCTATTTATCTGGGCTAGGTCGCTCTCCCACACAGACTGCTGGTTTGTGCAGAGGGGCGCAGCGCTTCCTTCATAGGCTGCTGAGAGGGTCAGATGAGTTAGGGTTTAAAAGGTGCTGAACGTCGTGAGGAGTGTGTTAGGTAATCGGCACATTCCCGCCTCGTGACCACGGTCCAATAAAACCCTTGAGAATGAGAAGCCACGCCTCTCAGCAGCTTCGAGCTGGCCAACAGCAGTGTAACCTGACCTGGAGGAATTTGCTGTAATCCAGAGACTTTGTGCTGCACGACAGCTAATATGACGTTAGTAATTCATTCATTCATAATGTGTCTGTTTTATTCTTTCTTAAAAATGTATTTAGCACAGGGTCTACAGGGTCTCACTACACAGATCAGACTGGTAGTGATCCTCCTGTTTTCAGCCTCCCAAGCTCTGGGATTACAGGCACGCGTCACCACGCTCAGTCTTGTTTTATTCTAATTAACCATAAACTCTTAAAAGTATAGGAGTATTTGGTCATCAGCTCTAAATTTACATTTAAATATAAACGACTGAAAGGATTCCGTATATTCCTCGACAAGGCTTCCACTGGAATATTGATAGTTGAGGACCAATGAGATCGCTGGCTGAGGCCTCCAGTTCAGAGGGGTTCCCCACGAGGGGTTCCTCAGAGGGAGTCAGGTAGGCTCCAGCCTGTGTCATTGTCTCCGACTCCATGGATGTCCGTAGGGGAAGAAGATGGCCTGGGACTGCGTGCCAGGATGGAGTGCCCCCACCCCAGAGAGCCCTAATGCTGTGGGATTCAGCGAGGGTCTAGGCCAGCAGTCTGCAAGGTTTTCTGTAATGTTTGAGAGCAGGGATGTCCCACGAGGTAAGCTTTTGCACTTGCAGTGACCATTTGCTGCTGCTGCTGCTTTGTTGTGAAAGTTGTCACAGAGAGTGTGGGGATGCAGTACCCCAGGAACACTGTCTGGGAAGGCAGGGAGTAAGCTAGATTGGCTTAAGCTTGTTCACCCAAGTGCTACACTAGCTAAGATCTCAGGGGCCCAGTTCCTGACTGGGTCATTGCTTTGACCTTTACCAAGCACAGAAAACCACCTTGGGTCCCTGACTGACACGCCAACTTCAACATGCCTAAGGGGACCATGTTCCCTAGACCTGCCAGGGAAGTTCATGGAAGTTAGGCGAAGTAGGAAAACAATTAGGCAAATATAACCCATCGCGGGAGGGGCACACTGGTGAGGGGAGAGGCCATCATTTTAGACAGAAGGCCTGGGTAGTGGTTTTATGTTTCACACAGCAAGAAATAGAAAAGACCAAAGTCTGGTTTGATTGGGTGACTTCTACGCGTTAGTCTTGTTTCTTTACTGCTCGAAAGACATAACTGAGTCAGCCATGGGGATGCTAATACCTGCTTTTCAGAGCCCTGGGAATATGGAAGTGTTTGTGGTCCATGAAGGACAGCAAGGATCAATTAACGGCTGTTTTGGTGTGGTGATCATCATTGCCATTTTTATTTTTATGTGCAGATGGAGTAGGGAAAATTATGCTTTTTCCATTGGGGGGGGGGCGTTCTTGAGAAAGCTCCCCGTCTGTGTTCTGGAACCAGCACGGAAGCACTTTGGGAGAGGAAGTCAGGTGTGCGACGACGCTGATCCTGGAGTGTGGAATGCGCTTGTGAGGAGGCAGCCTTGCACACTGCACACTGTAGTTACACACACTTAGCCCTGGGTGACAGGAGGTTCTGGACCTGGGTAGGCTTCCCCTCATCTCCTTGTGGGGAGGAAGCCTTGCACACAATGGCTTCTAAGTTTTCCATGAAAGGCAAAATATCTGCAGTAGCCAACATAATACTCAAAAAAGAAGAAAGAGGAGGATGAGAAGAAGGAGCATAAAGGGAAAGGGAGGGAAGAAGGCAACTGCAAAAGCTGGAGACCTGAGCATCCTGATTTGAGCCTCGCTACCGAGCTATGATAATGCAGACGCAGTTGTACTGGAAAATACAGGACAAACAGATCGACGCAATGTCTAGACCAAATTTACGCACAAGATGTAGTCAGTTAATCTTTGAAAAGATGAAACTCATTCGGTGGAGGAACCAGTAGACTGTCAATAAACGGTGCTGAAACAATTGCCCACCTAAATTCAGAGCAAAACAGGACACAGATCTTATGTCTCTGACAGAAGTTAAGCAAAAAAGGATCATGTTCCTACATGTAAAATAAGAAAGTATAGGACACCCAGACTTTTGCATTGACCTTTTAGATCTGCCGTGAGTAGATCTAAAGCTGTAAAAATGGTGAGTTAGACTTCATTAAATTTAGAACTTATTTTCCATGAAAAACAGTGCTTCAAGCATGAAGCGACAATCCTAGAGTTGGCGAAAATGTTTTCCAAGAACCTATCCAATCAAACTTATCACAGCAGTATCTCATAGTCAAATTAGAAAAAGAAAAATGAACGAATTCTGAACCTTGCAAGTTTATAGTTGATTCAGAACGTTGATCCTTTCTCCATAAAGATCTGACGCTTTGATCAAAACAAAACAATGAGAAAACCATCCAATGAGGAAGGGGGCAAATGACCTGAGCAGACACCCTGGCAAAGCAAACCCGCCTCTGGCCACGGAGCATCTGGAAAGGTGCCCAGTGTCGCTTGCCATCGAGGATTATGAGTGCAAGCAGTGACGGGTGCCCTGCACACATGACAGAGCAGCTGCTACTCAGAAAATTGAGATAGTAGGTGTTGGGAAGAATACAGACCAACAGCCACAAAAAACTGTCATTTATTGCTCACGGGAGTACAAAACGGTGCTGCCACTTTGAATGCTGTTATAGTTTGTGTCTGGTTGTCCCCCAAAGCCTCATGCAGTCATGGGGGAAACTTCTAGTTTGTGATTAATTCTTGATTCTAATGCTGGGGGTATGGGTGTAAGTGAATGCTACAGCTACCCTGGGGTGGGTAATCTACATTCAATGTAAGGAGGGGAGAGAGACCAGCTAGCTGGTACGGCTGCTGCTCCTCCCTCGGCTCTTTGCTGTTTTCTGCCTCCATGAACTGCTGTTCTCTGCTGTGTGCCGCTCTGCCTTGGAGCCAGCCGAGTATAGACTGAAACCTCCACTAACTGTGAGCTAAATAAACCTTCCCTACCTTCACTTTGGGTGTTAGGTATTTTGTCCCAGCAAGGAGGAAAAGGTAACTGAGATAGAAGATACAGGGGTAATTTTCTATAAAGCTAGCCATAGTGTTACCATGTGACCTAGCAGTAATTCTAGGTATTTACTCAACTGACATGGATAAATTTCCATGTATTTTATATGGCTATTTGTACCTATACTGAGACCTACATACAAATATTAACAATAACAATGGCTTTATTTGAGAAGAAATCTAGCAAAGCCCAGATGCAACAAGACATCCTTTAATAGATGAGTTTATAAATAAGCTATGGCACCTCCATGCAAGGGAATATCACTCAGCACTGAGACAGAATGGAACATCCGAGGAAAGCAAGGCTCCATAAGTTGAGCAGGCTACTCGAGCAGGAGAAGGAGAGACGCAGCTTAAATAACACGCTGAGAAAGCTAAGTTTGAAAGGTGCTCAGGGGTAAGATCCTTAAGGATCTAAATGAAAGATATTGAAGCTTTTAAAAAATAAAGCGAATGCAGATGTGTATGTTGGTGAGGTAACAGGGCCGGCACAGAGGCTGCTTGGTGAGGGAGCCTGGGTAGGTAAAGCTAGGAAGGGCAGTTTCAGAGCGAAGCCAGGGACCTGAGGGAGGGGGAGCTGTGAAGCAGGGAAGGAAAGGAAATGCAGGCAACGGTGGGGTCGAATGGGTGGGGCTCGAGACGGGAGTGACGTCATGCGTCCCGCAGAGGTCTCTGACCTGACCAACTCGATGGCTGGTGATGCCATGAACCATGACAACAAAACTACGTGTGGAGAAGGCGACACGTGATGGGCTTGGTTTTGAATAGAGTAAATCTGAAGCACACACGGGACATGGGACGTTGCTGGATACTGACCATGCGTGTGTAGCCAGCACCACGAATGTGCAGTCACAGCTGGGGATCGTTTGTGCAAGCAGCAGCGAGGGGCTGGAGTAAGCGCTTTTCCAGACCACGCGTGCCATGATGAAGTAGTGCCCACCTGATCCAGCACGAAGGACCTACACTGAGAAATGAAGGCGGAGTGAGAGCTGGGGAGGACCGAGCAAGGCAGAAGGCCGCAGACAGGCGAGCAGGAGGAGCAAGAGGAACCACCGTAGAGAACCACGACTTAAAACTCGGGAGTCAGGCCGCAGAGAAGGGTAGGTTCCCGGAGACACGCACTGCGCAGAGTGCCGGCCTTGTGGAGACTGGCAAAGGACCTCCGGATGAGTCAGCGTTGTGAGCTGCGGCGACTGCGGACTCAGTGCTGGTGCTGGGCTCAGCCGCCCTGCATTCGCCTGGGAAGCAGGCCGTGGGGAGGAGCGCACAGCTCCGTGCTGGCGAGGCTCTGGTTCTGTCACTGGCGCGTTGCCATGCATTTGGATGTGACATCAAGTAAAACTTGGAGAGAACGAGGCCTGGGGGCTGAGAAAGAAGGGGTGGCAGCCGGAATGACTTTTTCAAGATTTCGGTGGGAAAAAGGAATAGGATTAGAAGTGGTTGGAGATAAACGAAGCGAAGGGACAGCGTTTGGTGGAAAATTGGTCGCGTGAGCCGGAAGGGACCGGTCCAAGAAGAGACTGGGGATAAGAGTCCCGGGCCGGAACTGATGTAGAATACAGTGGGTGCTGCACAGGGAGAAGCGTGGACTCGGGGAGCCTGAGAATGTCGTCCAGTGTGCTACGTACGTCCAGGGAAGTAAGGGATGACCGCGGGAAATGGCGCGGAGCAAGCAGAGCCTCCTTTCTGCGGGCATGCAGTGTTAGATGCGCTGGGGTCACCTGAAACTCTCCCTGGATTTCTGGGACTGAGAGGATCTGAGAGCTTGTATTTCGGAGAAGTTCCCAGGTGATCCTTGCGCGATTGGTCCAGGACCCAGGTTTTGAGAGCTGCTGGCCAATGACGTAGCAGGGCCGCTTGCCCGCTGTGAACACAAGCGGGAGTGGGCCTTCCTCCAGCCCTTGCGGGTGTGACAGGGATCGCCAAAGCTAGGGCTTTTGCTTGGGGCATTTCTTTTTTATTCCAAGTCAGCAGGCATGGGTGGGCTTGAACTCTCAGGGGCTAAGAAACAGTAATTCTCCACTCATCGGGAAAGGCTATCTCAGCCTGGTTCTCAGTTGTGTAAGAACAGGCAAACCACAGGAAAGCCAGAGCACCTTCCGGGGCGGGGCCTTCCTTAGGGCAAGCGATTCCTGGGGAGGAGTTCTGTGTCGTTCTCTATGGTTGCCTCCAAGGAGATCGGAATTAAGCTTTGCCTCCCTCCCGTCTCTGATTGCCTGAGGGCTGCGCTTTGCCGCGCTAAGTGACTCACTTGTGGACACAGGATTCTCTTCCGGTCAGTGAAGGCCGGGATGCTCTCGGCCCGACTTTCGCCAGCACTGGGGAGAGTGGCGACCATCTGTGTGCCCGCTGCTGCTGGACGGCTGCCCCCTCGGCGGCACCTTTCGGTGTTCTCGTTATCCTGGGGGAGGGCTGAGCCTGGGGGTGGTGGCTCTGAATGGACTGGTGTCTCCCACAGTCTGTCACAGGTTGACAGGCTCACAAGTCCTTCCCTCCCACTAGGATCTGCCTCTCAGCTGCGCATCGAAAGCTCTGTTGTGAGGATCAAAATCCCCACAAACGTTGTGTGCAAACGTGCCGGAGACCCAACAAAACCTGGCGGGAGGGACAGAGATGGATGGCCCACACGTCTGAAATCCTCTGGCCACAGCAACAGCGCTGATCATTTGTGTGCTTCTTGTTTGCAGTGGACAAGATCAAGAGGACCCTGGCTCTCGCTGTGGGCACCTGAGTTTCTAGACCATGGATATTTAATATCTTGCAGCACCCCTTATATTCCTCAGTGCTTGTATGTTCTGGTCCCAGTACGGGTTTTCTGAAGAAGGTCCCTAGGGTAGATTCTGGCTTATGATTCGGAATGTGAATACCTGATATACATTATGTGTTCTCATTGCTACAAATCAAACATAATTTAAACATACTGATTAATCACAAAAACAATATTTAAGTATATGTTGAGAAATATTTCTTACTAATTCCAATAAATAACATTTCACCATGGCATAGCATGGGTTTAAATATGTATTTTCTGATGGCTTTAGGTGACCCCTGTGTTTTGGTTGTTTGACCTCCGAGGGGGTTGCAACCCCCGGGTTGAGAACCGCTGCTCTAGAAGCTACTCCATGACTGCATGAGGATTTGAGGGGACAGCCAGATGAAAACCCTAACAAGTGTGAATTGGAGGCCCTGTTTCATTTCTGCGGTTGCGGGGCATTCACCTGACGTTCGGAAGTCCCCAGGTGGGGTTTCTCAGGGTCCAGCCGGCCTACAAGGCACCCAGGGGAAGCCAGCTTCTCAGCGTTGGGGCGGCTGACGATGCCGGTGCCTTCCTTCAAGAGCAGATCACCTTGGGTTTGGAAAACGAGTTTTGTTTCTGGCCAGAGGGTGAGTGGCACAGAGGGGACCCCAACCCGAGCTCTTTTCTCAGTTTTTACTAGTTTCTGCCAAACAGAGAGGCATTCTTGTAAATTAAAACAGTGGAACAATGCCACATACCATGTGCCTCAGGTACCTCGAGGACACAGAAGAGCAAGCAGGCGGCAGGTGTGTAAGGTGGCGGAGCAGCACGTAGCAGGGCCCGGTGAGGACCCTCGCTGTCATTTCATCCAGCTGCAGAATGGGGTGCCTATGGTGCCATGCGATTGGAAGGGGCTCGTGCCCTGAGGCGAGTCTGGACTTTGCCCCTGGGTCGCTAGTGAGCTTTCGAAGGGCTGCACGGAGTGCAGTGCGCGAAGCCCATGGGTGCTTAGGTCACTTGGATGGCGCGGAGCAAGACCGCGTGGAAGAGCTCAGATGAAAGCTATCGAAGAGGGATGGTACACCATCCAGGGAGTGGCAGCAGGGCTAGCGCACTGCCGTCTCTCTTTCCTTCCATAGTAGTAGGAAAGCTCCAGGGATTGGCTGAGGATATGGGTGCTTGGGGCGGGTCGCATTGGGGCTCTGCCTGGGGCTTCCTCCTGGGCTGGCTAGAAGCTCCTGCGTGGGGGTCTGGGCAGGGCAGGCCCTGGAAACGCGGCGGCTTCCTGCACTCCCTCACGTATCAGGTCTCTGTGCCATGTGCCTGGGTGCAGAGAGGCAGCAAGGCCAAAGCATGTAGGCTCAAAGGTGGCAGCAGCGTGAGGCAGAGCAGCCACACTGAACTGGAATCTAGCGTGGGATGACTAGAGCTGGGTCTTGCCATTTGGGAGTTTTCTCTGGTACAGAAGCTGATCCTACATTGGAGGAAATCTTGGGGTGGAGGTCAACGATCACAGAGGAGACTGAGGTGAGCCCCACTGTAGGGCAGTTAGCATGGGGTGCAGGCTGGGATGACACGGGACGCGACCCACGTGGCTGATGGTCGTGTGTTTACCACAAGCCTCTCTAACGGTGAAATGGCGGCCTGCCTTTACTGGGTGCCCCTTCACCCCCACCTTTTCCTCTTCCTGGGAACAAAGCTGAGAGTCTCGTTGGCCTAAATGATGCTGATCAGTGACCCAGTCCCTGTTAGGACAGCCCCCCCCCCAGTCTGGCACAGCGGTCCCCTGATCTCCGTCCCCCTCGTTGCTCTATGGCCGCTCGCTCCTTGCCTTCGCCCGCTTTATCTTTCGGCCGGAACCGGAATTCCTCACTCTCTGCTGGGGCCTTGGGCTCTTCGCTCCTTGAAGTGAAGGTGAGGAATGAAGACATGGAGGAGTGGGGCAGGAAGCTGCTGAAGACTCCCGGGTCCCTGGAGACCACCCGCCTGGCTGCACCGTGGAGGCAGGCGCCTAAGGGTATAGCCTATAAGTGCGCCTCGTGCGCATAGCTGAGTCTGTTAAGCTTCCTGTAGTATTTTTGCAAGTAGTTCCTAGCTGTACTTTGCCTGGAAGGAAGCTGTTTGTGGGCTGCTGCCCGAGTGCCTGAGGCCAGAGCGAGGATGTTCCGGGAGCTTCTTACCTGTGAGTGTGCCACCAGGGTCGGGGCCAGCCCAGAGCGGCACGGCCCAGTTCTGTGCTTTCGTTATGCACTAATCCTAGATTAAGTAAGCTGGTTAATTAACTGATACAGGCAAGAGTTGATTCTTCCCAGTGTTCGCTGAGTGCCACGGTAATTACAGTAACTAGCGGGAAGACTGTGGGCTGAGGCAGCTATGAAGAGCAAGTGGCAGGGCGCTCGCTAGAAGAAGAGGAGGCTGAGCAGGGGCGCTGCGGAGGAGGAGGCAGAGGAGGGGCCAGGGTGAGGAGGCCACGCTCCCTGGCCACCCAGGTGCTGCAAGAGTAGGAGAGAGGAAGGACACTTACAGGCAGAGGGAAGAGAGTGGAGAAGGCAGGAAAGGTCTGGCGTGGCTGAGGAGGAGAGCGGACCCCAGAGTGAACGGGAAGCGGTGAGCTCACCTGGTCCCGGGCAGACTGTGGTGAGGCACTTGGTCTTATGTTGTCAATCTAGATGAAGAATGACGTCAACGGGTTCTTTTTAAAACTTTAAAATTTTATTTTCAGTGGATGGATGAGTAGCATATGTATGCCTGGTGAATGATGAGTCATCGGATGACTAAGCCAGGTGCAGACCCCTCTCTGCATGGAAGACACTCGGTGCTGGCACTGCTCATTCTTGAAATACGCGACACATTTTTATCTTCTAGCGTCCGTGTGTTGTGCTGCTGGACGCCAGAGGAGACGGATCCTGTCTGTCACCCTGCACTGCTGCCTCGCTGCTGCCTGGCCTGTCTCCTCTCGGCACTCTGAGGCCCCAGGCCCTGGTGACCACCATCTGCTCCCTGCTTCTGAGTTCAGTTCTCCCCAGGCACACAGGGTACCATGCAAGGCTCAGGAGGAAACCCCTCTGAGCTTCTCCCACTGGCCCTCCATGCACGGACGGCCTAAGAGGCAGAGAGGGCGCCCTCACCCTTCGGTTGCCACCTAGCGTGTAGAAATTGAGGGGTGAAACATCACACACGTGGATGGCGAGGTGAATCTGTGGGTGCTCCTGCGCCAGGCTTATGCCGCCTAGCGCGGTGTCCTCCAGCTTTGCCCACGTCCTCAAAGAACGAGTTCCCTGGGGTTTGAAGGCTGAAGAGCGTTCTGCTGTGTGCGGGAACCATGCTTTAATGCTCCGTTCAATACTGACGGACACAGAGCTCATTCTCACGTCACGGCTTCTGTGAATAGTATGACAGTGGACACAGCATTGAGGACACCAGGAAGTATCAGGGAAGCCATTCTGAGATGTCAAGCAAACACATGAGCTGATGTGACAGTTTTACAAATAGTGCTTTCTCCTGAGCCTGTGGCTTTGTGTCCAGCATTTAAATAAATATGTAAATAATCTGATCTTTAAAAAAATAGTGTTTTGAGTATGGGTAAAACGATTATTAGGGTCAGGGGAATATTAGAAGAGCAGGAGGTAACGTCAGGTGGGTGATGCGGGGGGCTTCACCAACACGTGGGAGGCCGCCCGAGCCTGATGCAGAGACGCGCGGAGATGCCTGGGAGAGGGAGACCTGAAGAGCCAGCCCCGTGGCTGTGCCTGCGTGGGGGGCGGTCAGGGAGGCCATTTGTTCAAGTCGAGAAGAAGGGAAAGAACTTTGGAAGCTGAAACCCAGAGATCTTTTTTGGACAAGTTTAATATAACATTGCCCTTGAGCTGTGAGGTCCTTAGGCATTCGGCATGCAAGTCTGACCTATTGGGGAGAGCAAGAGCTTTGGCAAGGCATCAGAATACATAGTGTTGTTACATTAATGTTCACTCTGTTAGACCCACATGGCGGGGCACAGCCTTGGCCCCAGCAGGCTGGAAGGCTGAGACAGGAGGGCCGGAACTCCAGCCAGGGTAGGTAGGCTGTGTAGCAGCATAGTGAGACCATCTCGAAAGGAGTGAAGAAGGGCCGGGCTGGGGCTCAGTCCCCAGGTGGGCAAAACATTCATTTTATTTATGTGACATATTGCAAAATAAACTCAAAGTACAGAAAATTATTTAACCGTCAGCGTTGGTCAATGTGCCCACCACTTAAAAACAGCCAGTGGTGACACACTGCCTTTGTGTGACATAGAAATTTAAGAAATAGCACGTTGCCGTGCAGTTCAGGGATGAGCCCTCCTAGGGGCTGGGGAGCCAGCGCCTGCAGGCATCTCGGCTCGCAGCCACGCCAATTCTACCCCTTCTTCCTGGTGACTGGTCCTGGAGGCACCAAGGAGCTGCAGGATGAGAACCGGGTCCAGGGCTAGTGCATCTTTCAGAAGCTCATGGTCTCCAAGAAATTCACTTCTATGGAACTGTAGCTGGCGTCCTGTTTCAGGATTCCGGAACACCAAGGGACAGCCATGCATGTGGGCGAGGCCCTTTGCACCTCTCGGGTGTGAGACCTCGAAGAGGCCAGAGCAAGAAGAGCACCGAGGTTTCCTTCTCAGAGCTTCGTTCCTCTTGATAGCGGTAAAGTGCCCACCGGGCCCCTACTGAGCTGGGTGGAGACGCGCAGGCTTCCCCGCATTTACTCCCCGCAGCCTCAGCGAGCCGGCCAGGAAGAGCGCCGGTACCCGTAAGGGTTGTACTTCAGCGGAGAAGTGCCGGGCAAACAGGTCAAAGAGGGACGCGCGATGCTCTGAGCAAATACGCGGTCCACAGGGGATTCCAGAGCGGCGCAAGAAGACTTCCTAGGGAGAAGAACTATCTTTAAAGAATAGAGAGATGAGGTGAAGCACAGTGGAGTCTTTGTCAATGTGGACAGCGGCACACACACAGTCAGAACCAGTGCTCTGGAAGATCAGAAGGAAACCCATCTGGAGCTCCAGGGAGACAGTGCCAGTTTTAAGAACTATAAAATAATAATTTTGTCTTCTTTTTTTAAAAAAAGGAAGGGCTGGTGAGATGGCTCAGCACTAAGTGCCTGCTTAGACAAGCGCAGGAACCGGGGTTTGATCCCCAGCACTGCATGCCACACCAGCCCTGCCCTTGGGCATGCTGAGCTGGCCACCCAGTCCAGGTATGGTAGTACACACCTGTAATCCCAGTGATGGGTAGGCTGAAATAGAGAGATCACTATGAGTCTGAGCTGCATAGTGAAACTCTATACTAAATTTAAAAAAAAAAGGGAAAACCATCTCAAGTCAGAAAAAGAATAATAAGAGACACTGAATATACTGCAAGAGCAAAATCACTGGGGAGAGAGCTAAACAGCAAGCCTTCACATGTACACTGTATTCTCGAAGAGGAAACAGGTGGAGAGAGAGAGAGAGAGAGAGAGAGAGAGACAGAGAGAGAGAGAGAGAGAGAGGAAGAGAGAGAGACAGGCAGACAGAAAGAGGAAGAGAGAGAGAAAGAGGGAGAGAGAGGGACAGAGAGAGGGAGAGACAGAGACAGAGAGACAGAGAGAGATGAGAGACAGAGACAGAGAGATGGAGAGAGACAGAGAGAAAGGGAGACAGAGAGACAGAGGGGGAGATAAGAGACAGAGAGAGAGGGAGAGAGAGACAGAGAGAGATGAAAGACAGACAGAGTGAGATGCAGAGAGAGACAGAGACAGACAGAAAGCGAGAGAGACAGAGAAAAGGAGACAGAGAGACATGAGAGGCAGAGATGGAGACAGAGACAGAGAGACAGAGACAGAGAGACAGAGGGAGAGAGAGACAGAGAGATGAAAGACAGAGAGAGACAGAGTGAGATGCAGAGAGAGACAGAGACAGACAGAAAGCGAGAGAGACAGAGAAAAGGAGACAGAGACATGAGAGGCAGAGATGGAGACAGAGAGACAGAGACAGACAGACAGACAGAGAGGGAGGGAGAGAGAGACAGAGAGATGAAAGACAGAGAGAGACAGAGTGAGATGCAGAGAGAGACAGAGACAGACAGAAAGCGAGAGAGACAGAGAATAGGAGACAGAGAGACATGAGAGGCAGAGATGGAGACAGAGACAGAGAGACAGAGAGGGAGAGAGACAGAGACAGACAGACAGACAGACACATAGAGAGAGAGAGAGAGAGAGAGAGAGAGAGAGAGAGAGAGAATCTAAAGTCTTAGCTTGCAAATTGAAAGGACCTCTTGGGATTCCTGACTCACAGACCTGTAAGTTAAAGCTTACTTTGTCTTAAAAACATTGTATTAATTTACTATGGAAAGAATAGAAAACTCATAAAACTTTCTATGGGGACAAAGAAGGATTTGTTCTGGTAATAGAATGGTTTATAGTACTTATGACCTACATACCCAGGCTAAGAAATTTCTCAATAAAGATTTCTTTAAAGTAGCAAGTTAGAGCACTCCCGCTAGTAGTTTGAAAACAATGATTGTGAAGGAATCTTGCAGTGTTCAAAGCTAACACTAAGTGGGCAGTTGCCCATTCTTGGGTGCCACACAAGTGATAACTGGAATTTAAAAATAAATGCACAGCTCAGGACCAGCCTCAACTGCATAGCGAGACCCTGTCTCAAAAAGACAAAAAAAAAAAATGCACAGCGGGGAAGGAAAACCCCTAAGGGACTGGCAGTAAACAGCGCTTTCTGCACAGCCTGGCACTGGAGAACGTCCACGAAGGTTCCTGAACTTCTTCTCTTAATAGCCCGAGGAAGGACTACGCGGTGAGGGAGCTGTAAGGGTGTCGCTGTGCCACGCTTTCAGGGCCCTGAGGAGGGCGTGTGGGGCGAGAGGCGCAGTTGGCCTCTTGTGTTCCTGCCACGCAGAGCCTTGGTTTGATCATGAGCGGTGGAAGTATAATGCAGCGAACAGCGGCATGCAAAAGTGTGATCGCATTTCCAAACTAAAAAGAGGAAAAATAGGTGTGAACTACAGCAAATCAGTGAAAAAGAGAAGTCGGACGAGGCCACCGCAGGGGAAACATCTCCTTTCGCCTTCGCGTCACGGGGCTGATAAGCATAAAGGTGACAACACACTAACATGACTAGGATTTAAGACTACATGTTAATGGACCGATCTCATCAAAGCCCAAGGTTCGTAAAGTTATATCCTGTGCCCCTCCTAATCATCCTGTCATTTTTGAGAAATACTCAAAGCGATGTGGTAGACAAACTTCGGTTAATCCCAGCAAAGCCGTCCAGTTTGGATAATTCCAAGGCGCCAAGGGAGGCCTTGAGGAAGCCTCTTCGCACAGATCAAGGATAAGGATTCCAGGAGGTGCCCCAGGGGTGCCAGTGCCCCCCCCCCCAGCCAGCGGGAGCCCCTTTTCCACCCTCAGTCTTCTAGCTGCATGGCGCATCAGGTGGTGATAGGACTTGGGGGCCCCAGTAGAGAAGCTGGCCAGCACAGCACCACGCTTCAGGGGGCATGTCCCCTCACAGCCTGCTTGGTGTTGTCCTGGCCAAGAGCGAAGTGCGCCTCTGCCCTTGAAGCTTTCCTGGAGACAGGCACAGCACTGCCCTTGGCCAGCAGCTGCATGGCTCGTGTTGCATGATCTGTCTGGCTTGTTCGCCCTCTCTGTCTGTCTGTCTGTCTGTCTCTGTCTCCCTCCCTCCCTCCCTTCCTTCCTTTTCATGTGTTTAGGCCAGGGTCTACAAGGGACTCACTACATAGACTGAATTCATAGTGATCCTCTTATTTTCAGCCTCCCAAGTGCTGGGACTACAGGCGCGCACCACCATGCCCAGTCTCAGTTGCTATCTCAGTGTGCCCTCGGGGCAGGGCTGGTACGGCACACTGGGATTGAACCCCAGACCTTGAGCCTGCCTAAGAAGGTGCTTTAGTCTGCTGAGCTATCTGGCTGGCCCTGGCTGAGTCCTTCTTCTTGGTCAGGTCTTTCTAATTATGAGTGGCTTATTATGACTTCCTTTCCCGACAGTTTTTGCCTATTTATGGAAGAACAATGCAAATCCAAAATTGCAATGTCAAAATACTCAATATCTAAGAGCACACAGCAATGCTTTAAATAAGCATTTCAGAGCTGTGCATGTCCACCGCAGGCTCCAGCGAGCATGCTTGCTACCCTTCCACCTGATTTGGTTACTAAGATGTGAATTTTATACAGAAGGTCAGTAGATTAATTCAATGTAAAGATTAATCAGCTATATTCCAATTATTCCAATATATTCAAACATATTCCAGTTATATTGGAGGAACATTCGCAAGGGTTTCAACTTCGTATCTTAATTAATTAAGCTTATTGATACTTTTCAGGTATACGTAGTGATCAGATTCATTGTAGGGAATTTCTACCTGTACATGATATAACTTGATTCTACAAAACAACAACAAGAAACAAACAGAAAGAAAAGAAAAAGAAAATTCAAGAAGGAATCATTTTAATTTCTCAATACATTTGATCATTGTTATCAATATTTTGATAGGTTTAGACAAATTTATTAAATTATTCTTAACAGTAAAGTCTGCATTGCATGAAATAGTTCTGTTATAAATTAGACTAATATTACAAACTAAATCAGAAGTAATTTCCTAATAAGAGCAGCCCTTCTCTACCAAATCTCATAGGTTGGAGAGCAAAGCGATGGCCAAACCTCAGTGAATTCTCTGACACAGTCCCGATGGCCAGGGGCCTATGCTCTTTTCATATTGCAAGATTACTTTTGCAGGTTCCCAATGGATGCTAATTTTCGTGAATAACTCTCCCACCATCTGCGAGTTCGCATCCCTTAGGTCGGTTTCCAGTCCTGACTTCCTGAACAATTTGTGCATTTTGGTTACTGTGTTATGTATAAGACATGGACAGTGAGAGAGCCTAAGCCAACTACATTCTCCACTTAGGGACTTCCGCAGGCTAGAGGGGCAATACGTGCTCCCAAAGTGCACTCCGTAGGCTTTTGCTAATGAGGCCCCAGGACCTAGCCCTTAGGCTACCTCTACTTCCACGCAGACAAGCATACTTACGAGGCCCGTTAGCGGCAGCACACAGTCCTACTCTGGAAGATGTGCTGTAGCGCGTTAGCTATCTGTTTGATTTTTATTCCGTTTTATAGTGCCACATTGTGGGGACTGCTTCCCTTATTCCCCAAGTAGCACCCTTTCTAAGCAGCAAGTACAGGCTGACAACAGATTCCTCCCGTCTACATGCTTCTCATCATTAGGACCCCATTTTCCTCGTCTTGAGACCCCCACATCTGTGCTAATTTTTCTCAGGTTTCTTGGAGAGAATTTTAGCTGGTGACAGTGTGTTTAAATCAAGCATGTCATTGTCACACATTGTCCATTGCTTGAATGCAAGCTGTGTAGACGCTTGGGACAAAAAAATGCTGACTTCCACATAATCCCTTGCAAACATATTTTGGGTATGAGCGCCCAAGTAAAAGCTGAAAGAAAATCCTGGTTTTTCAATTATTAGATATTTCAAAGGTTCAGAATTACTACTCTGAGCTAACGCTCTTCTCAGCTGAATCGGTGCTACGCTGTTCATTCACGGGATCATTGGTTCCTCCGCTAGTTTTTACCAAGTAATTTCCAAGACCAGTAGTATAGGAGGATGCAGTCCTTCCATGATTTCTAGAACCAGGGGAGGACAAGGTTTAAAGGACGGGAGGGCAAAGACAAAGCAGAGCGCGAAGAGCTCTAGGGAGCAGCAGCCAAGAGGTCTGACATTGTTAAATTTAAATAATAAAAGAATTGAAAAAAAAATAAATAAAAATTCTTTTAAAAAAAAAAGCAGAGACGGAACAGTCAAGCTTCTCGCTCGGCAGATAAATAAAGTAAGGGCAGGAAGTGTGAGCTGAGCGCGGCCAGCTGCAGACCATCCGTGGCTTCCTGTTCCTGCTTAGCCTCCGGGAATCTGCCTCTCTGGGTTCTTAGATGAGGGGTTCTTGATGCCAACAGACCAGTAAGAACGGACAAAAAAATAAGCAGAGGTAATGGGCATCGTGGGGAAGAGGGCTTTGTTACGTAATGGGAGTAGGAAGCGCAGATAGCTCGGAGCGAGGGGAGATGAAGCTTCGCCTGTATTTGCGCCTTTGCTCCCTGGCCTCTGTGTCTTCCCACTCGACACCCTAGAACCAGATGCTGGCCGCTGGCTGCTGCTTCTGCCCAGTGAATAGTCCCTTACTTGCTGTGGAGTACAGAGAGATGTCTCCAGAGAGGACTCGAGCACTCACAGGAGGGCACTCACAGGAGCCACACAGCTGGCTTCCAGCCAGGAGGCGGGTCTGACTGGGAGAGGCGGGGCCGGGGGCGGGGCCTGGGAGGCTTTCTCTCCCTTGCTTGCCCGGCCCTCTCTCTCTCTCTCTCTCTCTGCACTTCCTGGCTGCTGAAGTGCCAGCAACGCCCCCCCTCCGCTGCAGCCTCTGTCTCAGTGCCAGAGGACAGCATCCATAGAACAAAATAAACCTCTCTCTCCTCCTTTAAGTTTCCAGGCCAGGTACTGTATCTCAGGGACCAAGGAAGTGGCCAAGATACACGTTTTCACCTCCACGCTGGCCCCTCAGAGGCACATTAACTACTAGTTCCTTGTGTCCCTTTGTAGGCCGGCACGGGGGTGCAAGGTCAGCATGCCCTCTGCGTATTGCCTTCCCACCGTCCTTCCTTCGCTGGAGAATTTGCCCTTGGCAGGCACTGACACTATTTTGGATTATAGGGATACTCTGAGTCCTCGGGTGGTGGGCTGGCCAGTGCACGGCAGGTGGGAAAAGCAGACCCTGGACAGAATGTGCGTCAGTTCCGGCTAGGACTGGACATGGCCTTTTCCTACCCAGTGCGGCCAGGTGGCCATGCCCTGAGAGACGGTGTCTGCCCAGCTCTGTGTTGGTGGTGGCCTCAACCATCAGCCCCAGCAGTTGCCGGATTAACTTTGAAGAGGTGCAGCCCCGAGGGTATATTCACAGTGTCAGTCTGTGCCGCTGTGGCATCTTGATTACAGGGCCACTGTCCAGGCACCGGGTGGCCAGGAATGGAAGTTGACTGGTAGGTACCAGGCAGGACCCTTTTCACTCCTCTCCGTCTGCAGTATGAACGTACAGTGCAACCGCTCCTGTGGCCTGCTCCTTCTCCAGCAGGCTCATCTGCGGGCTTCTCCCCCAGATGTTTCATCATGTGCTTCCAGTGTGGCTCACTCTGAGACCCTAACCAGGGAGCCATTAATCTGTGACACGGTTTGTGTGTAGATGCCCCCCTCAAGCTTCATGGGATCATAGGGCTTTTTTCCGAGGTGGCTGCCTGTGACTGACTCGTTGTGCAATGCTGGGATTAAGTGGGGAGGTTGCTGAATCGGCTCTCGGTTCAGCGTCGCCTCAACGTGGGTAAACTGGAAAAGATACGAGGGACAGAAAGAGGCTGGTCCCCCCGTCTGTGCCCGCTGCTTGCACCACCTTCTGTGGCTGTGAGCTCCTCACTCCTGTGAGCCATTCTGCCTTGGAGACCACTGATGATGGGCTGAAACCTCACAGCTCATGAGCTCAACAGGCCTTCCATCCTTTATCCTTGGAGGGCAGGTGTTTTATGTCAGCAATGGGAGAAAGATAAACAGGGGAGCCTGGGTACCACAACTTCGGACCACTCTTCCCTCACCCACCATTTGAGGGCTCCCCCGCGATGCATTAGTGATTTCCGCTCAGCCTCTGCTCACACCCTGGATCAAGGCATGTGGGAGCCAACGGGCTCTGCCCTCCTCCTTCACCACAGGTCACGGAAGGCTGCCCACGAGTTCAGAAGCATGGAGCAAGGGGACACAGAAGGCAGCAGTGGGTGGAGATGCATGCCTGTAACGCCAGCACTGGGGAGGCTGAGACAGGAAGAACACTGAGTTTGAACTGCATCTTGAGACCTAGTTCCAAATGAATAAAGTTTTAAAAAGGTCTGGGGACAGCTCAGAGTTCCATCCCAGTACCAACCACACACACACACACACACACACACACACACACACACACACACACACACACGATAAACTAAGAATTCCTGCCCTCCTTTGAGTTGTACAGTGTAAATGTTTCCACCATGGGTGAGTCCACGGGCCAAAACGCTGTCGTAGGATGTAGAAGGAGGTATTCTGCAGAACCTCCGGACACGCTCACTGTGTTCAGCTTCGGTGGACAGCTCTGGCACTTGGTCACTTGGTGTCCATGTCTGGTAGACCCGGTGGTACTCAGAATTGCTTATCGTTGGCAGCCGACAGTTGCATGGATTGGAGATTGGCGTCGAAACCTTGAAAACAGGTGCTGTGAGCGGCATTCCGGCACTGCAGACGGCGTGCTATGAGTCTGTGTGACTGGCAGACCTTGCGTGCAGCCCTGCCCCGCGCTGGGCTCCGCGTACAGTTCCCAGTTCCTTGCGCTATTGGATGGATGGACCGCTGCAGCAGTTTCCAGCATCTTGCACGCTGCCTCTTGTGTTCAAAGATTCCCAAATGCTGTACTTTTTCTCTGCTAGTGAGAGAGGAAAGAAATAACTCCCTGTCCGCTAGAGGTCGGGTCGCTGAGTTCCTGTCCTCAAGTGGAGAAGAAGTCACTTCAAGGACAAGCATATTCTGAGTAGGGAAGGTTTATTAAGAGAAAGCTGAGGGGCAGGAGGGGCCCTGAGTGGGGCAGCCACTGGGGCTCTTCACAGGGGCAATTTGTACAGCAAAATCACAATGCAGGTGCAGCGTGGGTCAGCCTCAAAGCGACCTGTGGGATGGCAGGCGTAGCCTGCCCACAGGAAAATGAGTCGCATAGCGAGGTACGGAAAAGAACAGAGGCACCGCTGGGCGGGAGGGCAGCGTGGCTGCGGGCATTCCGCTCCCACCTGCGTGCCTGCTGTCTGGCTGGGCCTGCCGGCCGCGGTGGTGCTGTACACCCTGCAGGCTGTGGCAGCTCCACCCCAGGCCTGGTTCTCTTCACATTTGCCTCCAGCCACAATTCTGCTGTCTTCCGTGAGAGCCCAGTGCCTTTCTGACAGTACTTTAATTTTTATTTCATTTAGTTGCCTAGGAGACAATTAGTAACTTATCCTTCGCCTCAGAGCAGATATTCCAGGAGGCCTAAAACTCCTACCTAGGTGGCAATCTCAGCATGCTCTCTGAACTTGTCTCCCGCTGGAACCCATTAATTCTCCAAAGGATCCGGCGTTCTTGCGGCTTCTCGCTCGTTACACACAATTAGCATGGCAGCCTCAATATCCTGGGCTCGCGTGACGGTCTGCAGAAGGGCCGGATGAGCCATGCCTTGCCTGACAGCGTGACAGAGAACAGCAGCACCAGCCCCAGGGAAGCCTGGGTGTCCGCTGTCCTCTGCCCACGAGGATGGGCGCTTATTTTGATTCGTCCTCCTGATAAAAAAAAGAAAACATTTACTCATTCAGTGGTGACACGCCAGGCAGTGACAACCGTGTCCCGTGTGGCTGAGCGGCCACCACAGGACGCCTGCACAGTGGCTGCTCGATGGCACGGTCCATCACAGTCTTCCACAGCTCTCCCCACTTTGGCTCAAGTGTGTGCAGCGGGGTCCCTGTGGGGTCCACCGCCCATTACTGTACCCCTTCTGTGTTTCCACAGGCTTGGATACCTAGACCCTTAAAGCTGTCTCCAGGGCTCAGTACCGCCACCTGCTGGACAGAGGTAGGAGCGGACTAATAGGCTCTTCTAGATGGCTGAGGAATACAGCAAGCTCTGCTGTTTGGGTTTGCAGTGTGTGACTGGGTCTGCAAAGTGACACCTTTATTGCCTGTCTACTGACCTGGCTTCTGAGGATGTAATGTTCTGGGAGCCACAAATTCTGGGTGTCAGAACTTGCTGAGCCAGAGGTCAGGGCGGTTCTGCCCACTTTCCTTCTGATGGATAGGCGACCACAGGGACCACGGTTCAATCCCCAGCACTACATGCTATGCCAGCCCGGTCCTCTTCTGATGGGCTTGTGATGCCAGTTGGTCTCTGCCAGGGTGAGCGCCGCCCTTGTTAGGTCCGACTACTGTTACATCCAGGCTGTTCCCCGGCCCCTGCTGCACAGACAGCGAGCGTGTCTTTGGGTGTCCTCGGGGCATGTGGACGCAGTGTTCCTAGTTTGCAGTAGGGCCTTCTCCTTGGGTTTATGCATCACCGAGTCCTTCACTTTCAGCCCGCATCGTTTTCCGCAGCTGTCTGTTCTGTTGTCTCTGTAGGTTGGCGTTTCCCTCTTTCCAGCTTTCAGGAACCAACAGCCCATCATGACTGTCACTTGCTAAGTCCTGGGCCATTGGAAAGTATCCCCATGTTGCAAAACTTTCCCTAGCGCAACTTCAGACCGAGTCGCCCCTTGTCTGCTTCCCCTAGGGATCCACTCTCCATTCCCATGGTAACCTGTTATCTGGAGCCGGAGGCTTTGCAGGCTTTTGTCTTAGCTGGCCTAGCGCTTCAGAGTGAGGTTACGCTGATGTATGAGTCCACTTAGAAGCTAAAAGAGGACGGAGAGCAAACCATAGGGCCGGGAAATGAGGCCCCGGCTCTGTGTGTGGAGGCTGCTATGTAAATTTAAGAGGAATGGAAGGAGAGGGGGAGGAAGGGAGGGAGGGAGAGAGGGAGGGAGGGAGAGAATGCTGGCCACTGGCTTAGCACATTGGATTCCTGATTCCAGGACAGCTATCTGCAAGCCTATCCCATCCGCACACCCCTTCTACACACCCCACCCACGCACCCCATCCGCACATCCCAGAGAGAGGGAGAGGAAGGGATCTCAGGAAGGGGATCAGCACCTCTGTCACGCCCTCAGGAGGCCTCTGGGACCAGGCCCCATCTCCTGGCACTCAGCCACCAACTCCTCAGGGGATCAGTCCAGCGATGAGCAAGGGAACCACATGAGTCAGCCACCTTCCCAAGGTCCTCTGAGCGCTTGAGGCCTTGGGGGCACGTTCCAGGCCTGCATCATCAGAGGTGCCCCATCACCCATGTCTTAACAGCTGTCTGGGTGAATCTGGCAGCTCCTGATTGGGGTGGGGGGACTTGTCTTAGCAGCTGCCTTCGGTACTGCCCTGGTGGCCTTGAGAAGTGCACCCCAATTCAGCACACCAGGCCAAGCAAAACCATAACTGTTACAACACAGTTGGAGCGTTTAAGCTCCCTTCCCTGTGGCTTGCTTACTCATAGTCAACCGGAAATCAGTTTCCAGAGTATCGTCTAATTAGATCCTGTGATCAGTTAAGTGCACTGTATTTATAGTCAGGCAAACTCGGCTTTGGTTCCACTGTGCCACTAAACCACACTGCTATCAAGGCTCTGCGTCTGTGAATGGTGGTGAGAACCAAACCTACTTTTCGAGACTGTTACGAAAGTGAAGTGAGATCCCAAAATAAAGCTCTCGGCAGAGGGCCTGACTCAGAGACGCCGCTCTTGAAATGGCCGTGAATCTTCCCCGGCTGGTCCTAGCGGGTCAGTGCTGCCCATCTGCAGGGGGCTGGCCACCCCGCCCAGGGGCACGCAGCACTTTTGACCTTCGAAACCCAGCAGCAGCCCTAAGTACGTTTTGAGCCCGTGGCAAGAGATAGAGGAATCCTCTCCTTCCTGTCTCCCTTAGCCCACATTCTAGGTTGCTCCCTCCAGGCCTTCTTCACCTAGCTGTTGATTTTGGACACATCTGACGGCTGCGAGGCCTGCAGCAAGGGCGGGAAGGCCGCCAGGCCCCGGGCAGAAGCGCGCTGGCAGTTCTCAGAGCACACAACACACCGAAACATGCTGTCCTTGCACAGGAGGGATAAGACCCCACGATCCTTGGCATTACATGATAGGCCCTTGGCAGGCGTGGTCAGATGAAGGCCCTGGGGGGGGGATCACCCCAGATCCTCCAGGGCAGTGTAAGCACCCGGATCTTGCTAGGAGGGAGGTCAGAGAGTGAGAGAAAACAGTATAACAAGGACACAAAATTGGGAAGGATGCAGGGCGGGGGCTGGGGGCGGCAGGGTGGGGCGGGGGTGGGGGAGTCCGCAGCTCCCAGAAGCTGGAAAAAGGCCATTAGTGAACCCTGGCCTGCGGTTTCCAGAAGGGCCCGAGCCCTTCCAGATTTCTTATGTCAAGACTGTCAGAAAGCACACTGACGTTATTTTAAGCTACTGTGTCTCTGGTGATTTATTATTGCAATATTAGAAAACTAACAACTTTCTCATCTTTATGATAATAAGAATTTTGAAAGTTTATAAATATGTTTTTGTAACTGTGAGACAAAAAATATCACTGGTGATTGAATTAATGATCTTTCTCATGGCAGATAGTCTTTGGGTAGCTAGTAGTACTGTAAGGAGCAATAAACAGGTATAATTTATTCATCCATTTTATTGCATAACACTTATTTTTCTTCCCTTTATTTCAACACAGTTGAGTAGTATTGTTCAGATAACTTTTTTTATTGACAGTATCAACAAGCTGAATTAACCTTCTGGATTTTAGCTCTGGGACAATTTTTAAAGAAATACTTCCAATTTGGAGAAGGGGCTCTGTTACGGCAACAGCGATGGGGCGGTCCTTCAAACTCTTAAAGGATAAGCGGATTTAGAAATAAATTAGCAGTTTATAGGCCATGTCTGTACTGTCATAATGATAGGTGACATCATTATATTATAAAATGGTCCAATGTTTAAGTTAGGCAGGTAGATTATTTTGTATAACATGACTTCAATTGGTATAAAGCCATATCTCAACGTACAGAATTTTACCTTAATTCTGTATTTCCCCAACCTTTTCAAACCTGGTATATTAAAAATACAGACGTGTGAAAATAAGTATTATGGTCAACTTGTTCAGATCTCTGGCTACATTTGAAACGTTGGCTAGATCTGGAATGGCTAGAACAGAGCCTCGCTTTGTTTATGGTTGAATTATTTCCTCCATGTGCACATGAATAATTCTGTCTCCTCTCTAACTGCCTATATTTTAGTTGAATGTCACTGTTCTCCTCTCTGTCTCTCTGTCTGTCTTCTCTCTCTCTTTCTGTCTCTCTCTGTCTCTCTCTTTTTCTTCCTCTCTCTCTCCTGGGAACTGAACTCAGAATCTTGCACTTGCCAGGCAGGTGCTGTGCCATGGAGCTATATCCCCAGCAGTAAAAGTACTTTCTGTTTTAAAATCCCCAAAGAGGGGCTGGTGAGATAGCTCAGTGGTCTAAAGCACCTGCTTAGACAAGCTTAGGCAACTTCAGGGACCGAGGTTCCACCCCCAGTGCCACAGGCTGAGCTGGTCATAACATAAATAAATAAAACCTAAAATCCCCAAATGTAGATCTGTGTGTGTTTCATAACTTTTCTAAGTTATAAACGATGGCGCCAATGTGTGAGGACTTGGGAACCATGACAGGGACACAGAGAGGCCTAGGTAGGTGACCGGCACACAGCCCTACGAGAATCCCTGCATCTGCGCTGCCTGTGGGAACAGAGCTGAGGGTGGAGCTCCCTGTCCCATGACCCCAGTCCTCCCCTGCTCTCTGCGGCCGTACCTGTCTCCTGACTCAGGTTCCCCAAGGTCCCTTCAACCTTCCAGCATTGGCACACAATGACCTTTCCTTCCAAGGACTGGGACAAAAGACATCGTTTCTGTGGGGCACAGGCATGTTGGGTTACTGAGCAGCACACGCCACACAGCACTGAGATGGATGCTCAACCCTGCGTCAGGAGCAAGCTGACCCGAGAGCCCTGGCCGGGTGCGGCTCCTATGGCTCCTGTCCTGGTGCCCAGCTGCTTTCTTCAGGGGCGGAGCTCTGTGCGTTTCTCTAGCTTAGCTGTCAAGCATGTTAGCTACACTTGTCACCAGAGCGGGCTCCCATCTAATGTCCTGAGGGAAAGCCCTGTGGTCCTCTTCTTAATTTGTACGCATGAATCTGGAGTTCCGTCACACCTGATTTAATCATTCATGAGGAATGTTCTAGTCTACCGGGCCCTGACTGTTTTGTTTTGACCAGCAATTGAGCCCAGGGCCTTGAGCTTGCCGGGCAGGTGCTGTGCCCCTGAGCTACATCCCAGCGATGGGTCCTGAATTCCTTGAGCACAAGGGCTTTTTTGTTACTAATTTCTCTGTTCTAGGAACCAACTAGAATACAAGGATATGTTAGGATACTTAAAAAACTATGTACTTTATTTGGTACAGGGTCTCACTACACAGCTCAGACTCATAGTGATCCTTCTGTCTTAGCTTCCCCAGAGCTAGGATTACAGGTGTGCACCCCCACCCCTGGTTTTGGTGGCAGACTCAGTATGCTCAGGGCAGGGCCAGAGCAGCACGTGGTGTGCTGGGGATTGAACCTGGGTCCTTGCACTTGCCAGGCAGGTGCTCAGACCACTGAGCTGTTTTCCCAGCCTATATTAGGACACTTTCATTAAAAAGGAAGAAACTCTACTAGCTACCATCATTCAGCAAACATGAAACTCTGGAGTATAGGTACAACATTCAGGAGTCGCTCAAATGTCTTTAGGGTCCGGACTCATAGCCTCTGGGATATTTTAAGAGAAGTCCTGAAAAGATGCCATAGTTTTCTCCAGTAATGTGTATGCATGCGGGCAGTTCTGTGCCGCCAGCAAATTTCTTGCTGTTGTTCTTCCTCCTCCTCCTCCTCCTCCTCCTCCTCCTCCTCCTCCTCCTCCTCCTCTTCTTCCTCTGCCTCCGTCTCTGCCTCCACTTCTACTGCTGCTGCTGCTGCTGCTGGGAACAGGGTTCGAACCTGGCAAGCACAAGGTTGTGGGTTCAATCCCTTGTACATAAGACAGAACAAAGCCCCATTGCATCTTGAAGTTCACAACCATTTCCGGCAGGCAGCCCACGTTTGCCAAGGCTGGCACTACACAGTTGCCTTCCCTCAGCTGGGACGAGGTCCCCACCTCCACAGCCTCAGAAGAGGCTCGGCTCATGGTTCAGAGGGCCTGGCCCAGGGTCGGCTGTGCCCGACAGGAACAGCAAGGAAGAAGCTTATAGGGGAGCGAAGCTCTCCACTCACGGCACCCGCTAGGCCGAGGGAGGGGGTGGGGACTGCGCGCTGCAGGTCCCAGCCCCGCCGACCCAGCCCTGCCCCCAACAGCATGCTCCACTCTGAGCTCTGTGGTGGTGCAGCCGACCTATCGACCTGATCACCTTCCCTGGACGGCACCTCTGAGCCTATGGGGCTTTCGGGGACATTTGATGTACAAACGATAGCGGGTCGTGGAGGAAAGTGACCTGTAGTTGCTTGGGAGATCCTGCCTCTGCCCTCTAGGTTGTGAACTGCCTTCTTCACTGAACAGGTATTTACAACAGTTGCTATGCGTCTTGAACATTTGCAGGTGAAAAATCGAGGACTAAACATGAATCAGTCTCAGTCCGGGGGCTCTGGAATGGGATTTCCTAGGTGCCCGTCTGCGCCCTGTGATTGGCTAGCTGCATGTGACAGGCTCTTTAAACACTCCCTACGTCTCACCACCTGAAGACTGTAGAATTGTTGAATGATGTTACGGCCACTTCTGGGCGTGGCACCTGCTCAGCTCTGGAATGGGATTTCCGGGGGCTCTGGAATGGGATTTCCTAGGTGCCCGTCTGCGCCCTGTGATTGGCTAGCTGCATGTGACAGGCTCTTTAAACACTCCCTACGTCTCACCACCTGAAGACTGTAGAATTGTTGAATGATGTTACGGCCACTTCTGGGCGTGGCACCTGCTCAGCAGTGTTCATTCCGGTGGGAGCAATTACCGCCTTCCAGACACTGCCCACAGCATTCTAAGATACACCGCCTAGGGTGGAAAGGAAAGCAGCTGCTTGGAGAGGAGGCCAGGACACGTTACAGCGCTAGCATGAGGAGCTTATGAGCCCTGAGCCAATCCACCTCTGGACCCGCAGAGTGTCCCCGAGGAAGGGGCGTCTCTTCTCAGGTGCCCTCCTGACAATGCTCTGTTGTGCAATTTCACACAGTTCTGACTCTGTAAGAGAAGCTCTGGTGACACGGGTGCCCCGTGGCTACATGCTCCCCGCCTTCAGAGGGCAGTCCTTGGCAGCTAGCTGGAGCGCAGAGTCCTGGCTGTGTAGTATGTCTCATGAGTCACACCTGAATTCGAAGGTGCCCAGGACACACTCTGACAGTAAGGCCCGAATGCTTGGGAGAGTCTGTGTTTGTGCTTTGGATGGACCCTGTGGGGTGCAGCGCATAACCAAACCAAGCCAGGGCGAGGTCCGGGCCCCAGCCAGCCTGTCCTTCTGCTCGAATGACCTCTGCTTTCCTCGTGTGGATGTTGAGTTGCTAAGCCCCAAAGTCATGGCCTTTGAAGTTTGACCTTGAGAAGCAAATAAGAATCACATGAAGTCACTAGTCCTTGTGTTGGTGTTGGTGACTTCTAGGATGAGGAAGAGAGAGGACACCTATCACTCTGCCCACGGGTGTGTGCTTCTGGGAAGCCCTCAGGAAGCCTGGTGGGGGAGGCACTGCCCTCAAGCCAGGAAGCAGGCCCGCACCAGAGCCTACCCTGCAGGTCTCAGGTGTGCAACTTCTGGCCTACAGCTGCAAAGAAAGCAATTTTGATGGTTTAAGTCACCCAGGTTGTGCCACATTGTCACAGCAGCCTGAGCCGGGCAGTCACCAGGTAATTTTCTTCCATAATGTGTTTGCTTCCTTTTGTCACCTGGGATGCCCCTGTGTGGGCACTATCTAGGTGAAACATAGAAGGATTTCTCCTCTCCCAAGAGCACGGAGAGGATTTGCGTGTATTTCCCCTTTACAACACAAGGGGGCACCATTGCCACATTTTTAATTTCCTATAGCTTTAAGGCTGATTGTGCGTAGGATTAAATACACAGTGCCTTTCTTTCACGTGCACTGTCATTTGCTAATTGTGTCCACATAAACCCAGGCTATCTGTTACCCACATGACATTCATTTCAGTGCCAATTTTGAGGACAATGCCCTTTGACCAGCCTCATACACACTTCGTGTTTGCTTCTTTGTTTGTGGTTCTGTAATAACATCCGATTCTAGGAAGCCTTGGTACCATTGTGCTTTATAGCGTTTGCAAGTGACGGGTTTCTAGAAACATGAATTCCTTTAATTCACTTTTCAATCATGCTGCTGGGAAACGGGCAGGGTGCCCGGAGATGAGACTGTCTGACATCCAGGGTGAGTCACCCGCAGAGCTGCTGGCTTCCTGTCCCTTGTGGTGACCTCTGAAGAGGGTGCTGGCAGGTCCTCACAGTGGGTGCTGTGAGGACTTGGGCAGGGGTGGAGTAGCACTGTTAGTGATGACACCGGGCATCCCTTTGGCCCCTTACGATACCTTAGCGCCGTTATTTGCTTTGCTTTGCATTTTCCCAGCGCAGTAGTCTTGTCAGCCACGTGTCACTGCTCCTGCTTGGCTAGATGAGGAGGCCCAGCTGTGGCTTGGCCCACTCACCCCTCAGTTTGTGGGTTCAAAAGTGACCGTGCTACTGGGGATACCAGGCTGTCCCTACGGCTCCACACTACAGCAAAGACAACAATTTGGCTAGACATTCACACCTCTTTATCCACGACTCCATCTAGGCCAGGGTTTCAAAACCTGTGGGTCGCAACCCCGGCAAGGATCAAACGACCAAAACACAGAGGTCGCCTAAAGCCATCGGAAAATACATAATGCATATCAGGTATTTACATTCCGAATCATAACTGTAGCAAAATTACAGTTTTGAAGTAGCCACCAAAATTATTTTTTGGTTTGGGGGTCACTGCAACATGAGGAACTGTATTGTGGGGTCATGACATTAGATAGGTTGAGAACCACTGATCTAGGCCATATATCTGATTTTGTCCAGGCAACTGAAGCAAAATGCAGGATGCCACGTAAGTCTAGCTCTTATTATTCACACCCTGCCTTCAGCACGCACCTCTGAGCCATTACTTAGTGCTGTAGATCCCGGAGCTTGGCCTCAGGAGCAGAGCAGGGGAGAAGCCGGATGACTCCAGGGCCTTGCACCTGTGGTCTCCTTGTGCTCCTGACCCAGTGGCCGAGAAGAGGGCCTCCGCATCTGTGTGGGGCTAGGTCAGAGTCACCCAGCACAGGAAGCCCAGGGCCACGACAGCGGTGGCCACCGTCCTGGCTTCTCATGGGGTGGGCACGGAAGCTGGAAGGCCACGTCAGCTTTGGAGAGCCAGAAGTTGAAACTCCATGGACTGCAGAGGAAGCGCTGAGGTAGAGGGCGAAATTCTCGAGCTACCACTGCCAGGTCCTGACCCAGGTTGACATATGCATCATTTTAAGAGTCCGACATACTTGAAATTTAGTCCTAGCTTTGCCGTGTTCTAATGTTCAGACCTGGGCGAATTTCCTGAGTATCAGATTCTTCATCTGGGAAAGGAATATAAAAATTCAATACCTGCTCCTTAGCTCTTTGAAATATGCACTCACATATGATACATACACACTTCAGTAAGTCGTGGCCATATTTTCCTAAGTTCCTCTGCTATGTGTTGGGCACACCAATCTGAGGCACCTGCACTCTGAGCAGTGCTTGCTGAGGCCGCTAGGTGGCTCTAGAGAGCAACCTGGAGAGACTTGCAGAACTGTGAGGGCGCTGATGGCTGCTCGCTCAGAACTCAGCTTCCGGGCGACAAAAGGCCTGTCTCGTTGTTCTCATCTGAGTAATTCCATTAGACACACGTTTGCTAAGCGCCTGAAGGCACTGTGTGTACATGTACAGATGCTGAAATACTTGCTTCAGGCCCTGGGGCTTGAGCAGTGTGCAGTGGAGACGGCCGGGGCCGGAGAGCGCGTCCTCGTCAGAGAGGGAAGTGTGCGGCCTGAGAACGTTCGCTTGGGGGCCAGAGAGCTGTGGAGGCTGCCGTGTGTGGAGAGTGGGCTGCAGTGCCTTCTGTGAACGGGCGAACACGGGTGAGATAAAGAGCGAGCCACAACGATGTCTCAGCAATGTGAATTGGTAGAACGAGAAGCCGGAGCCCCTCTGCTGGGAGCTGTGCTCCGCGTGTCGGGTCAACGCGGAGGCCGGGCGGAGCCCCGCTCATGACCGGGCCTCTGCCCAGCTCATAGTCTCTTCTGTAGCTAAGACCTATGCGCGGCATTTGCAGCCCCACTTGTATAGGCGTGCGTTACAAGGCTAATGACGGTAATTAGTACTTACTGAGTATCGGCCGTGGGCGAGGGTGGCCCTTACAATTTTCCCAAACAATTATAATTGTTTGCTGATGTTCAGAGACTCTAAGTAGCTTCCTGTAGGCAGCCTGCGCTGGGAGTTGGAGAAGCGATTTTGTTGAGTTCCTGAGCGCAGGCTCCAGGTGACCCAGAGGGAGGACAGGGCTGCAGGTGCATGATAGTGGGAAAGCTGAAGGAGATCAGCCACGGGGGGTGCCACGTGGGCTGTGCCACGAGGTGAGGTCGGGTAGAAGCCTCCTGGCCTGTGGCTTGGACCAAGCAGGGGTGCGCATGCAGGAAATGGCAAGGAATGACGTATGGCTTCAGGGGGTGCCACTCAGCCTGCTGGGTATGTCCTTGTGCCACGGGCAGAGAGGGTCAGATGCTACCCTAAGGACCCCAGCGGCCACAGCTGATGGGGCATGGGTGGAGCTGGCCCAAATGTGGCAGGATTCGTCTTTTGCTGAGGACACTGGTGGAACTGGATTTTGTCAAATTTCTGACACAAGGATCTGGAGACTCGGTACTCAACTGTGGAACTAGAATGAGGAGTTCATTGAGTAGACTGCTCAGGAAGTCACCTGGGGCCATCTACAGACTGGCCAGGATGCGCCTGCAGGAGAGGAAAGGGCCACCAGGGCAGAAAGACTGGAAGGCGGGGTGCGGGCGGTCTCCAGACAGCAGAGAGGCCAGAACGGGCCCCCAGGTCCTGTGTGTTTCGGTTTCCAGGTCTCCGGGCTCCATGCGCCGCTGTTTCCTGCCCAGCATCCCAGAAGCCGTCTCATACATAAGGAGGAGCATCTCACCCCAGATGGGAGGCGGCGCTCTGCTAGGGCTGCGCCGGCCTGTTACTAGTTACGAGGGGAGTGGCTGAAATATACGCTAAATGTTAACACTGTTAGAAAGAATTGTTCCGGTGAAAGCCGCGATGCTCTTCATCCCCTCGGCCTCCGCCTCCTCAGGCGCACCCGCCCACCCTACATGCTGCAAGTCCTCTTCTGTAGGTGGTTTTATAAGTGGTGATGAAACGACACAGTGACTGCGACCGTCTCCCACCACCCAGTGGACAGCTAGCCCACAGCGACACGACTGTGACCTCGTCCTCCGTGTGCACCAGCTCTGGCAGCTTCCAGCTCTTGCTCAAAGTCCAAATGACCTGGAAAGGGAAATGTTCTGAGTCCACCAAGGGCACGCAAGCAGCCAGGGTGGCGCAGCTGCAGACCCGCAGGAGAGAGGACGCTGGAGCTGCGCCCGGAACTGGGAGGACGTTGGGTAAGTGTCCGGAGCAAGAGGGAGGAGCATAGTGAAGGGCATTAGTGGCAGTGTGTCTTGTAATAAAATTTTCAAAACTTGAGATATTCACCAGATTTTTCAGCTGTACCTGCCGCATGTAAGCTGGGAAGCGTTGGAGGAACTGGGGGTGAGGCCTAGGAAGCGTGCGCAAGACTGGTAGCCGCATCCGCAAGTAGGCCGGAATCCGCCTGGGGTTTGCCGGTTCCCATGCTGTAACGCCTGCCTCCACAGCCAGTTCCTTCTACTGTGTGGTCCCTGTAGGCCTGAGCCGTCCTTGAAGGTTTACGCCAGCTTGTCCACGCTGTGTCACGTTGGTTCTGCCCGTGACCCTAGCTCCCCCCCCCTCTTTGTTTTTGTCGGGGAAGCTTTTCATTCCATGAGCCTTGGGATTCTAAACCCACTTAGCAGAAGGCAGTCTCTCTCTCCCCTTGGACCCGAGGACCCGACGCCAGGCTATGAGCAGTCAGTGGCCACCCTGCCTTGCAGGTCTCTCACGGGGAGATGGCACTGCCCGGGCCCTGAGCGCCTCACCGTGCACAGTGCCGTGAAGGGCAGGAGGTGGCCGGCCGTGGGTAGGTAACCGCTGACTCAATGCAGCAGGTGGCCCGGCTGCGGCTTACAGTTTGCCTGGCGGTGATGGGAAAGTGCCCTGTCACAGCAGCCCCTCTCCCTTAGATTCCCAGGGACCTGGGTTCTTAGGGTCTCTTGCAGCTTCCTGGCCCAGCCTCCATTCGGTTCTAGGTTTCCATAGGCAGAAAGCCAAGGCTCTTCTTTCAGTTCTGTGTGGCCGGTCATGGTCGCACTGCAAGCAGCAGCTGGCTGGGTGGCAGGCTCTTCCTCCATAGCCTGACCGAGACCCGGCACCGCCCTGCCCGTCCTCCCCGTGGCCTAGTGCTTGTCTTGCGCAGAGCAGACTCTTCAGGACTGTTCTAGAACGAAGCTGCTTGCCCCAGCCTATTAGTGGAGCTTGGATTATCCACGCATATCCTTACCTGGAGTCAAGGTTTTTATGTCCCGATTCCTATCTCTGTGTCTCCGCCACTCTCTCTTTCCATTCCTGTTTTTGTTGATTGTCTGTGAAGATGCCTTGGTACCGTTGTGAAATAGCGCAAGAATTCAATTTCAGCCGCATTCCTTAAAAGCGTTTCTTTAACGTGTTTCTGAGAAGTGCTAAGAATGGGAGACGCTTCCTGGAATGTCCTGACTGTGTTAAATGATTGATTTGACAATTACGCTTGCACAGGCGAGGTTTATTTCAAATCAAGCATGTGTATGGCGACACACGCACATGTATGCACACACATGTACACACACATGCATGCACGCACATGTATGCACACACACATGCACGCACGCACATGTATGCACACACACACATACATGCACACAGCTTCTCCATGAGGTCTGAGCGGAAATCTAATGGAGAGGAAGGACAATTCCAGGTGTGCATTGGCACCACCCTTTTTTGGAGCGAGTTGTTGAAATCGTTTATTTATAAAAGTCTCCCTATGTTCTGTGCCAACCAACAAAAATGGCCAGATAATTAAAAGTGATGTGAGGCCAGTTGTTCCAAAGAACTAGAGAGGGTAAGGCGGGGAATCAGGCTGGTGACTGAAGGCATCCCAGCTCTCCGTGGATGCCTGTTGGTGGCAAGGGGCCCAGCGTTCTGCACTCGTGCTGCCTTTCTGTACAGCAAGCAAAATAGAGCTTTTATAAACCATAGCGGGAAAATAATTCCCCGCTGCAGTCTGTCCCTTGCTGGGTTTCATCCTATGCCTGTTGATGTAAAACAGCGATGCCACAAATCGGAATGACGGATGTTCGCCGTATAGAAATGTTGGCCAAGATGGTGCGTAAAATTCTGGGTAAAGAGAGAAGCTCTATGCATCTCGGGAGTGAGCGCCGTTTGACTTTGCAGTGTTCTATAATAACCTGCTGCTGCAGACCATTTAATGTACAACCAGGTTGGAGGTGGTATCTGCTACCGTGGAAAGGTCATCAGCATGGGTTGCCACATGGTGAAGAAAGCCACAAAGACTCACGGTAGCGTGGTTTCCCTATTGTGTGCACGTGCGTGCGTGTGTGTGTGTGTGTGTGTGTGTGTGTGTGTAATATAAATATAACACTAGAAAAACGTAACGCCCTAGTAGTGGATGTGCCTAAGTAGAGTGACTATGTGTCCCCGCTTATAGTTTTCCTTGTGCTGTGCTGTTTTTGTGAGCTTAACTCTGGAAAGGAATCGAGTTTTACTACAGCATGAGGTGTCCCCATGCGCACGCAATTTGTGCAGCCAGAGGTGGAGGCAGATCCTCTTATTCCTGTCCTTTTCTTCAGGGTGAGCTGGGATAGCAGAGAGGGAGAGAGTGCCTCACATGACAGGGACTGCTACAGCTGTGAGGGGCCGGGGTCCCTCACTGTGGTGAGGAGAACAAAGCCTTTATTATGCCATTAATTGGAATTCAGTTTTGCAATGTCTGGAGTTGCAAACTTCAAGGTGACTGGCACAGGGTCCTGTTCTCAAAGGCTTACAAAGCAGAAAGGTGATAAGGAAGATGGTGCCCTTGGAATAAAAATTAAATGCAGTTGGTATAGAGCAAATCCCAGTAGCCACTCTTGTAAGCAAACAATTTCAGGGGCTGTGTCAGCTCTTCTACTTAAAATGAATAGCCTTATACTCCTCACTGGAGGATCTAGATTTCTGTGAGTTCTTTTCCATAAAGCAAACATTCGTTCTCACCCCCCCACCCCCCACCCCAGGGCTCAGCACAGGTCCTGACACCCGGCACCCAAGGAAAGCCAGTGACCTCCGCTAAGCCCCAAGCAGCTCACCTGGAGGTGCGCACCTGGGCTGCTTTCCAAACCAGGGACCTGAGGGAAGGCGCAGGAGCCCAAGTCTGGAGGCCTGAGTCCTGCTCTCAGCTCCTCCCTTGCCTCTGGGGATGGCTTCTGTGGGTGATCCTATTTACTAAGGATTGGAATCTCCTGGGGCTGCTTTCTCTCAGGTCTGAGCACCTACAATTCTGAGGGACATCTTGGGGCTTTATCTCTTCTCTCCATGTTGCCTGGACTCATGGATCTGTGAATGGACCCAGATGCTACTGAGCAAGTGCTCTCTACAGGAAGCATTATGCTGTGGCATTTGGATCAGACCCACGGGGCACGCACAAGCCGGCCCCTGGCTCCCTTGCTTCAGGGGAGAGGCCCATGCTCCCTTCCTGAATAAATTTCTCTTCTCTTCTCTTCTCTTCTCTTCTCTTCTCTTCTCTTCTCTTCTCTTCTCTTCTCTTCTCTTCTCTTCTCTTCT